>JAAAKG020136291.1:1869-13252 GCA_010014905.2 Druon quercuslanigerum
TTTTCTGACCTACTAGTACTGATTTATGAAAATTAAAAAATGATTTATTCTGATTAAACCGAATAAAACATTGAAAAACATTTTTCATACTTAAAATATAACAATAACATATGTAGTGTATTTGTTTGCGTCTTCGAGACGCATCGATCGGCCTATTTTTGAACCTTTTATGACCTATTGGTACTAATTTATGAAGATACAAAAATGGTTTATTCTGTTTATATGATAAAAACTTTGTTGATATTAAAAATACAATAATACGAGAAAGATACTACATGTAGGGTATTTGTTCGCGTCGTCGAGATGCACAGATCGGTCTATTTTTTAAAACCTTTTATGAACCACCAGTACCGATTTATCAAGTTTAAAAAATAGTTTATTCTGATTATATGAGAAAAACTTTTTTAATATTCAAAATACAACAAAACTATATGAATTTGTTTGCGTCTTCGAGATCCATCAATCGACCTATTTTTTACGCTTTTCTGACCTACTAGTACTGATTTATGAAAATTAAAAAATGATTTATTCTGATTAAACCGAATAAAACATTGAAAAACATTTTTCATACTTAAAATATAACAATAACATATGTAGTGTATTTGTTTGCGTCTTCGAGATGCATCGATCGGCCTATTTTTGAACCTTTTATGACCTATTGGTATTAATTTATGAAGTTACAAAAAATGGTTTATTCTGTTCATACGATAAAAACTTTAATGATATTAAAAATACAATAATACGAGAAAGATACTAAATGTAGTGTATTTGTTCGCGTCTTTGAGATTCATAAATCGATTTATTGTTCAAAGTTATTATGATTTAGGCAGTTCAAATATGGTTTCTTCTGATTATGTGAGAAATACTTTGTTGGTATTTAAAATACAACAGCGCTATATTGTAGTGTATTTGTTCGCGTCTTCGAGACGTATCGATGGATCTATTGTTGAACCTTTTATGACCCACAAGCACTGATTTATGAAGATACAAAAAAATGGTTTATTCTTTTTATATAAGAAAAACTTTTTTAATATGCAAAATAGAACAATACTATATAAAATTGTTCGCGTCTTCGAGATGCATCAATCGACCTATTGTTAGACCTTTGATGAGCCACGAATACCGAATTATGAAGTGTCAACAAAATGTGTGTATCTGACATCTTCCATAATTTTTAAATGAAAAAAAGTTGCATTTTCCAACACATAGTTGAATTCTCAAGCTAAAAAGTAAATTTTCAATCAAGAAAAAAGAATTTTCAACCAAATAGTTGAATTTTTAACAGCAATAAAATTGGTTTATAATCAAATAGATGAATTTACAACAAAAAAGCTTAATTTTTAATAATATAATGGAATTTTAACCTTTTAAGATGAATTTTCAACCGAGATGCTTTTTTAACCAAGTAGTTGAATTTTCACGTCCTAAATAGGAATTTTTTAGAAGGCACTTTAATTATAAAACCGAAAAGTTGAGTTTTCAACAAAATATTCGAATTTTGAACCAAATAGTTGAATTTTCAACTTTGAAATAAGAACCCTCAACTAAAATTGTAATAGTTGCATTCATAACGAAATAAGATGAATTTTATTTCAAAAAGAATAAATTTAAAACCCAAAAAGACGAATTTTCGACTAAGGAGATTAATTTTTTAAAGAAAAACATAGAAATTTTGAATTCAAAGGTTAAATTTTAACGGTTCGAGGTTTTCTGTTTCAGAATGAGTGAAAATGGAATATTTTAGATCGAAACAAAATTGAAATGGAATTTGAATTTAAATAAAAGCTTTTTAATATGGTTCTACTAATTTGAAATGATTTCAAAATATTTTATAAAGTTTCAATTGGAAGGTTACATTTGTTTAAATACTAAGGGTTTCGAATTACAGCAGTTCAATTTTTAACGTCAATATGCGTAAATTATTTAATTTTGAAAATATTTAGAATCGTCTTGTGAAATCAATTATTGTTCTTTTTTTAATACACGAACTGCAGTTTAATTTTTAAATTCATGAATAAATTAATTTTTACAATTGATCAATTTGAAACTTCTTCTATACCAAATTTTCAATTTTAAACATTATTAATTTTTAATTGTTCAAATTTTCAAAATTGCATTTTAAAATTCTTTAAATTCCAAATGTATCTACGCTTTAAAATGAATACCTAAAACGAAAAATATTTGAATCAAAAGATTGTTGAAATACGCTTAGTAAACTGAATAATTTCAAAATAAAAAAGTTTATAATTAAACATAACATTTAAAAAGAATTAAAAAAAACTTATTTGAAATTACATTAAATCATGTGATATTTCAAGTGATTAGAAAATTCCCGGCAATTTCCTGTTTTTCTCGATCTAACAGCTATACCTGCAAAATTAATTTTTTTTATTACATTGTCAAGATTAAAATAATAAAAAAAGTTTTTCGCATTAAAAGAACATTTTCTGAGATTTCAGATTAAGATGCAAAAAATCTGAAATTAATTCTTTTAAATTAATTTATTTTATAAATATGACCATTTTACTAGTCGATTTTTGTACATTTTACACATTATATAAATTATATCGGGCTATTCATGAAATAATTCGATGAATCCGCGTTTTATGAATATTTAATAAACGTGGTGTTTCCTTTAATAATTTTAAATTGATATTAGTCCCAGCTATAAAAATATCTAAGCCTCTATTGTCTTCTCGTAATTTAACAACGTCAATGATTGTATTTAACAGTTTATTTGAAATCAAAGGACACGATTCTATTCCAAGTTTTCGGAGATAAGGAGCTTTCCGAACAAATTTACATAAACATTCTTCGTTTAAATCTTCGCATTCTGAGCAATCTAATTCTTCCAAATTCGGAATATTTTCAAATGATGGACAAGCAATTTGCAGTGAACGTGCTATATATAAATGACGAAGTTTCGGTAGAAGAGAAAGATGCAAAATGCCACTGTCTGTTACGTTCTCGGAATCTGTAATAAAATAAATAACATTTTTTTTTACAATTAAAATATTTTTTCTGAAAAAAAGATCTCCTTTCGCTCCGCTGGGAATCGAACTAAGGTCCACTGATTGCCGGTCGGGTTATCTAAATACTAAGCTACTAGAGAGAACGATAGAGGAACCTTTTTAATAAATAAATAATTTACATTTTTTTAAATTGAAAGAATATTCAAAGTTTTTACAGGCCAGGGAATTCCAGAAAATCATGACCATTTCAATTAACTAAAATTAAAGTTTAATTTATTACTTGTTTGAAAATCCAACAACTTGGTTAAAAAGCCATTCTTTTTGGGCTGAAAATTTATATATTTTTCTAGAAATTGCATCTTTTTGGGTTAAAAGTCACAACTGTTTGGTTGAATATTGACCTGTTTTCTTTGAGGATTCAACAATTTTGTTGAAAATTCGGTATTGTTTAGCGAATGCAATCGTTTTTCGTTTAAAATTAAATTTTATTATCGGATTATCAAATATTACATTTTTTGTTAAGAACTAATCTTTTTTAGTTGAAAATTCAACTACTTGGTTGAAAGTAAAACTACTTTATTAAGACTTCATTTTTTTTGTTCATGTTTAATAAGTTTAGACGGAAAAACGTTGTTTTGTTCAAAACTTTGATTTTTTTGTTGAAGATTATTTTTCTTGATTAAAAATTAATTTTTTTACTGAATATTAAACTATTCCATGTTTAGTTAAATATAAATCTTTTTGTAAAAACTTTAACTACCTGGTTGAAAATTCGTTCTTTGCGTGGTATCAAATTAATCTTCGTGTTTGAAAATTTATATTTTTTGTTTCAAACTTATCTTTTTTTTTGCAAGTTTATCTTTCTGACTGAAAATTCATATCTTAGTATAAAAATTAATTTTTTGAACTGAAAATCTAACTAGTCAATTTTTTTGGAAGATTTTTCTTTTTTGATAAAAATATAATCTTGTTGGTTGATAATAATTCATCTGTTTGGTATCAAATTGACCTATTTTGTTGAATATTTATTTTTTTAGTTTATAGTTACAGTATTTCATGTTTGGTTAAAAATTTATCTTCTTCATTTAAAAATTGTATTTTGTTAAAAATTCGTGTTTTGTTGTAGAATATTATTCTTTTTTAATTGTAAAATTCATTTCGTTGGTTAAAAATTTAAGTATTGGATTGGAAAATCCTTCAAACATTCAAATATCTGATTGAAATCTCATTTATTTGAAATTGAACATTCATTTTTTTAAACTGAAAATTGAGTTATTCAATTTCTTTTTCAAAGATTGATATTTTTTATAGAAATGTAATCTCCTTGGTTGAAAACTTAAGTATTAGATTGGAAATTCCTTTAAAAAGTTCAAATATTTGATTAAAAATCATCTATTTGTTAAAAATAAATCTTCTGACTTTAAAACTGATATTATTGGTTGTAAATTTCTTTGGTTAAACATTAATTTTCTAACTGAAAATTTTACTGTTTTATTTTTTGATAGAAGTATAATCTTCTCGGTTAAAAATTTATCTGATTCAAAATTGAACTATTTCGTTGAAAAAATATTTTATTTGTTTCTAAAATTATTTTTTTTACTGAAAATTTGCCTATTCTATGTTAAGTGGAAAAGTTATCTTTTTTAGATGAAAATTTAAATACTTTGTTTAAAAGTTTTTTTTGTAGAAAATTCATTTCTTTGCTGAAAATTCAACTATTTGGTTAAAAAATTATTTTTTTCCATACATTCCTTATTTTAGTTGAAGATTCATTTCCTTCGTTAAAAATTAAATATTTTATTGAAAATTATATTTTTTAATTCAATATTTTTAAATTGAAAATGTAAGTATTTCTTTTTTGCTTGAATATTTACCTTTTTTGTTGGAAATTCATTTATTTTGGAGAAAACTTTTTTTTTTCGTTGAATCTTCAATTATTTGGTAGGAAATTCATATCTCTTGCTTAAAAATTCAAGAGTTTGGATCAGAATTTTTTCCTCTTTCACTCAAAAATCTTTCTTTATTGAAAATTCGTTGTTTTGATTTAAAGTGCATTTTTTTTGTAAAATTTTTATCGATTTTGATTAAAAATGCAATCGCTTAGTTGAAGATTCATCTTTTTAATTAAAAATTTTCTAATTTTGTTAATAATTAATTTTTTTTATATAATTAAACTACTTTGTTGAAAGTTTAACTGCTTTGTTAAAAGGTAAATTTTTAGGTTTTTAGTTTTAATTCACAAATAGAATATTTTAGATTAGGCTGAGAATTATTATTTTTTTAAAAAGAAAATTCATCACTTTGGTTGATAATTGAACTAATTTATTGAAAATTCACGTATTTTATGTATGTTTCGCGTAATTTGTGGACGAACACTTATAAAATTATGTATGACTGTTGTCACTTAAAGTGTGTAAAATAAATTAAGGGACAAACATTTTAACATTTTTCATCTCCTAGAACCTTATTGTAAGGTTGCTTTTATATCTGAAAGAAAAATTTTGAAGTTCCAGGGAAAATAAAAAAATTTCGTGGAAAAAAAATCGTCAGGGAAAAGACAGGGAATTTCAAAATTGGGATTTTGTAGCAACCCTGATATTTTATTTATTAGTTAATATGCTTACCTGATATGTTTAATTCTGTGAGATGTTTGCAATTTTGTGATATTATTTCTAAAAGTGCATCATCGAGAAAATCGTTTCCTCCAATGTCTAATGTTTCGAGATGAGTTAATTTAAATAATGCTAAAGTTACTAAACTCCTTGATGCAGATATACCATAAAGTACTAAATTCTTCAATTTTTTATGTAGAATTAAGGCTGGAATTATGGAATCTAATTTGCACGTTTCTACGTTTTCAAACCCAATTGTATGAAGAGTTGAACATTTCCTCATGACCTATAAAAAGATAAATTTTTTATTATATATTATTCAGAGTGCCGATTAATCAATAATTAATTAATCAGAAAATTAATCAGCCGAGTAAAAGTGGGAATACAAATTCGAGCCAGGAATAAAATTTAGAATTTTGAAAATATGTTATCTTTTATGAATCGTGATATCGAGATAAATAAATTTAAACGTTTATTTATTTCTTAAAAATTTAGAGCCACGAAGAATTTTCTGCATCATCAATTTTTTAAATCAAAATTTCCAAATAAGTACTTTTATGATAAAATTTATTTCTAAATGTTTTAAAACACAATTGATAAGAGAGAAAATTTTTAGCGCAAATAATTTTTTTATCATGAAAAATAATTCTGTTTTGAACATTTTGTGACATTACTATAATTTGTAAACGTTTCCACCTTTTTAAAGAGATGAGAGAAATGAAATTATGGATAAAAGCTTCGAATATTTTAAATAAGGACGATTTTTTTATTCTATAATATTACATTTTTTAATGAAAACTAAATTATTGCAAAAATATTCAGAAGCCTTGAAAAGATTCAAAAATAATTTTAATCTTGAGAATATTTCAACAAATGTAGATTTTTTTAAATTTCGAAAAATTAAAGCTTTTGAAGAATTTTGTAAGGTTTAAAGAGAATAAACGCAAATTTCCTAAGATTCCTGTGAAAATTCTGAATGTTTTTTTATTCAAAAAAATAATAATTTTAAGAAAAAATTTTAAAAAATTTCAAAATGTTTCAAATTACTTCTCAAAATATCGAAAAAGATTGTACAACAGGACAAATTTGCAGAAAAATTTAATTGATTTTGAGAATTACAAAATATTAAAAAATAATTTAAAACTTGAAAAGATTTAAAACAAAAGTAGATTGTTAAAGGTTTAAAATAAAACAGTTAGATAAGCTTCTTAAGAATTTTAAAAGGTTTCAAGGAAAAAAATATTTGTTAAGATTTTTGTGAAAACTTAAAATGATTTTTTATTTCTTTTAATTCATAAAGATAATATATAACAACAATTCACAAAATTTCCCAAATTGCCAAAAAAGAATCCCGAAGTTCTTAATACAATTTTACTAATTAATTTGGTTAATTTTTATTTTATTTTATGAGAAATACCAATAATTTGATAAGATATTTAGAAATATTAAATATTTAGACCATTTTTTTATTTTAGGAATAATTAGAATAATTTTAAACGATATATAGAAAACCTATAGTTCTGAGAAGATCCCAAATTAAGAACCCGTAGAAATATTTCAAAAAATTCAAAAATAATTTTAATATTGAGAATATTTCAAAATATTTCGAATTACTTCTCAAAATATCAAAAAAGAATGCACAACAGGACAAATTTGCAGAAAAATTTAATTGATTTTGAGAATTACAAAATATTAAAAAATAATTTAAAACTTGAAAAGATTTAAAACAAAAGTAGATTGTTAAAGGTTTAAGATAAAAAAAAGTTAGATAAGCTTCTTAAGAATTTTAAAAGGTTTCGAGGAAAAAAACATTTGTTAAGATTTTTGTGAAAACTTAAAATGATTTTTTTTTAATACATAAAAATAATATATAACAACATTTTACAAGATTTCGAAAATTGCCAAAAAAGAATCCCGAAGTTCTTAATGCAATTTTACTAATCATTTATGTTAAATTTTATTTTATAAGAAATACCAAGAATTTAATAAGACATTTAGAAAGATTAAATATTTATACATTTTTTTTAGAAAGAATTTGAATCATTTTAAACGATATATAGAAAACCTAAAGTTTTGAAAAGATTCCAAATTAATAAACCATAGAAATATTTCAAAAAATTGAAGATAAAATTTAAGTTCTGAATCATTTCGAACAATAAGTTTATAGCTTTTTAGGAATTCAATGAAAATGTCCAATAAAATTTGGAAGATTTTAAGGCATTTTTTATTTTAAAAGATATTTTTAAATTTTCCAAATAATTCGAGTCATTTTACAAGATTTTTGAATTTAAGTTTAAAAATGCCATTGTTTAGCTGAAAATGAATCTGTTTTGGTTAAAAATTCGTCTTATCTGGTAGAATTGAACGTAATTTGTCAAAAATTAATTTTGTTTTGGTTTAAGATTGAATTATTTGTTGCAAATTGATCTGTTTAATTAAAAATTAAAATATTAGGTTACATATTAATTTTGTTGTTGAAATTTCCTATTTTTTCAAACACAATTGAACATTTGTAGGTTACAACAAATGTTAAACAAGAGATACATTTATGAAGATTTAGAAAGAAAATTTAGAACCATTTTATACTTTATCATTTATTTTTTATTAGTCATTATTATTTTTTTAATTATTAAAAAATTGTTGCAAAAAATATTTATAAATTTTTTTTAATACAAAGTAAATTTTACATTAACTACGTTATAAACAATTGTAATTATAATTAAGTGTCATAATCAAGAATTCAAATAGTTTTTTGTAATTACTCTCCAATAATTCAACATAAATATGTTTATAAAATATATTGATAAAAAATAACAAATATCATGATAACCGTAAATACTTTCAGAATAAATAAAAAATGTATAGGTACTTACCGAATTTAAAAAACCATTTTTTTCTAATTCAGGGGGCATTTCATAAGTAAAATAGAGCTCTTCGATAAAGTCACAGGGTAATTTACGAAAAAAATTACCATTGTAATAACGAGGAATTGAAGACAAATGAAGAGATTTGAGTTTTTTCATATTTGCAAATAAATTGAACCAATCCTCTTCTCTGTCACAAAAAGAGACCATTATTATGCCAATTTTTGTGATTCTATGACAATGTCGCATTAGCAATGGTACAATTTTATGTTCATTATTAGTACATCTCATTTTTTTTGAACATTGAAGATTTAATACATCACTGTCTGTCATATCTAATTCCTGAATATTATCACACGAGGTAAGAATATTGTAAATATCTCGAAATTCCATTGGAGTTGAGAGCTTTACACGATATCTTTCGTCTTCTATGTAAGGAATGTCTATAGTTGTTAGATATTTTGCACTAAGTCTTATCACCTTCCGAAAAGTCTTCTTGTTTACAACAGAACATGATCCCCAGGTATTTTTATGAAAATCAAGCCTTTTAATATTCCTCCACGAATTTCGGCTCAGTGAAGTCCATCTTTTGCAGACTGTGAAAAGAAATAATTTTTATTGTATAAGTTGACTGTTTAATTTTTATGGTTTTACGTGGGACGAATCGCCAACAAATTTTACAATATCATCAGAGGCTCAATAATTGTATTTTCAAATTTATCTTGGGCTCAATAGATCACACAGTGTCTATACTTTATCGTCTATATAAATACATATCTCTTAACTTTGAAGTGTGGCCTTGCGGTTTCATAGACCGCACCATAAATCGGACATGCGGTTCCTCCTTCCGGACCTTCTTCGAGCTTTAGCTTTGTTCTTTCACCGAGGAAGGGAGGCAACATTATATTTATGTTTCATTTTTTTTCATGTGTTTCAAGCAAAAAGTTACAAATTAGTATGGACGACAGCACCATATGCTTCTAATATGCCCCCTCTCCCCTCTCTGGCGGAAAATATTGTTAATAATCAAATGTATTAATATCTTATTTCAATGTCCCTCCATATATTTCCATAAGTTTAACAACAAAAACTGATTTACTTATTTAATTAAATAAAAATATAGAATATAGCAAATTTACGCGATTGTAGCCTTCCCAGATAGGAATAAAATCCTTCCTAATCAGTTTTTTTTATAATCATCGTTTATAACCCTCGGAGTATACACCTATTTTTCGATATAGTATTAAGTATGGCATTAAACTGCTTCTTAGAACATTAGTTTTTCTGGCTTGAATATTTAGAAATCTGGTTGAAAATGTATATTTTCAACTGGAAAATTTAAACGTTTTGCAAAAAAAATGTATTTTCTGGATGAATTTAATAGTTTGTGATTTAGTACTTAATTTTTTTTTGGTTAAACTATGAACCATTACATTTTTGATGAGATTTCTCTTTTTTTTTAATTCAGCTATTAGATTGGGTAAAATTATCAATTTTAGTCGTTTTAGGGGATTTAACATATTTAAGGGAAAAAAAAGAATTTTGTAAAAAAAGGGGAAATGCATGCGTGCATTAAAAATTTATATTAAACCATCATCATTTTTTATTCTTTTTTCAAATCTATAGCAACTAATTTGAATTTTCGCGCTCTTTTTCAAGGAAGAAATGCAATATTTTCAGAGTAGCGCAGGGCAATTTGAAGGCTAAATGCGCTCCTGACAGATTATAAAAACATAACCTCATTCGTATATATCAGTTCAACTTAATTGAGAATATTAAGTTGATGTTTGAATTTACATTACTAAAAAAATATCGTGTTTAAAACTTAAACCTTTAGAGGTGCAATTTTTCTACTATTCAAAGTTGCAATACTAAAGTTCTCGAACTGAATAAAATAAAATAATAAAAATGAACTCAATAAAATAATTGACTGATTTTAAATTTTACATACCTTTTTCTACTGTAAGTCTGTCCACTATGGGTAGATAATTAAAAATAAGTATGAGGCAGTCGTCGTTTAATGTTTCCATTTTATGTAAATATAAAGTAAGGATAAGACAAAATTCATGCAGTGTCTTAATTCCGTAAGTGCGTCATTTTGGGGAGGGTGTACGCTGGTGTAAAGCATGCGCTACCATTATTCAAATTCAGATTTTAAATAGTATTTTTTAAGCTAATATTTATTTATTATTCAAGACAAAAAATGTATTGGGACGAATGAAAGAGAGGAATGCAAAATCTCGAAAAATAAAACTTTCGATTCTAAACAATTACATTTGTTATACATATTACGTATGTTTTGAAAATACAATAATCAAATATTTTTAGAAAAAAATTACTTTTAATGTTAAAAGTTTCTAAAATTATTGTGTTAGTTTCAAATAACAATAATTTAAAAACATTATTATTATCTTGAAACGTATTTTTTCAAATATTGTTATTTTAAACCAACACAATAATTTTAAAAACTTTAAACATTAAAAGTAATTTTTTTTCGATAAAAATATTTGATTATTGTATTTTTAATAAATAATATTTATAAACAAATTTGGTTAAATTGTTTAAATTCGGGAATTTTCTTGTTCGGATATTTCATAACTCGGCAATTTTGTGTCAGGAACTTTTCCATTCCGTTCGGGAATTTCATTACTTGAAAATATTAAATTTCCTGAATCAGAAATTCCCGAATAATATTATTAGTATCATTAACATTTCTAGATAATAATGTTTTTCAATTATTGTTATTTTAAACCAACACAATAATTTTAGAAACTTTAAACAATAAAAGTAATTTTTTCGATAAAAATATTTGATCATTGTATTTTTAATAAATAATATTTATAAACAAATTTGGTTAAATTGTTTAATTTCGGGAATTTTATAATTCGGATATTTCATAATTCGGCAATTTTGTTTCAGGAACTTTTCAATTCAT
>JAAAKG020136292.1:0-13252 GCA_010014905.2 Druon quercuslanigerum
ACATCACTAAGTTTTATTCCTCTGTCAATTAAATTTTTTATTAGTCCTATTTTTTGTTCAAAAGGATGGTGTGAGCTTGGTTTCTAAAATAGAAGAAAAATGCAATATGGTTGTTACTAGGTGGCACAATAAATATTTTATTAACGATCAAGTGTTTTACCGACTGAAATCTAGAAGTGCGATTGTAGCTAAAGCTTCTGTTCTTCCAAAAGTTCATAAACTTAATATAAAATGGAGATTAATAGTGTCATCCATTGGTTCTCCAACATATAAATTATCCTTATATTAAGCCAAAATTGTGAAACCAGTTCAAGGTACTACAGATTCATTTTTAATAGATAGTTGGAATTTTAGAGAAAAAATAAAACACGTAAAAATTCCTTCTTCCCATTCCATGGTGTCTCTGGATGTGGTGTTCATACTTGACAATATACCCTTAGATTTGGCGATGGAATGTGTAGAAGCAAAATTAAATCTATATAGAAATTTAACCAAAATCTCAAAAAACGAAATACTTATCGCGGATAGAACAGTTTTCAACAACACAGTTTTTTCATTTAATAAATGCTATTACAAACAAACATCAGACTGCCCAATGGGGTCTTCATTATCTCCAGTCATATCGAATATCGTATTAGAAGACATAGAATCTAGAGCGTTGTCAGTTTTAAAATTCAAGCCACTGGTTTTTACAAGTTATGTAGATGATGTTTTTGCTATAATTTCTACTGAAAAAATTCAAGAATTTGTCAACGTTTTTAACAGCATCGATGCGTCGGTCCAATTTACTTATGAGATTGAGGAAAACAACACTCTAAACTATCTTGATTTGTCAGTGATAAAAAAAGATGATTGACTAATGCTTACAAACTGGTACAAAAAACCAACCTTTTCTGGGCAGTATTTAAATTACAACTCAAACCATCCTTTTCAACAAAAAATAGGAATAATAAAATATTTAATTGACAGAGGAATAAAACTTAGTGATGTTCAGTTCAGAAAAGACAATATTAAACAAATCAAAGAAACATTAATTATCAACAATTATCTATTACCCCTTATAAATAGTATAATTAAAGAAAGAACGCATCAAATTTGTAACAATTCTAGTAAAAGTCAAAAGTCAAAATGGTTAGAAACAACACAATAAAACGATAAAAGTTTAATTCTTCCGCACATACAAGGTTTATCAGAAAGAATTAGAAGTTCTCTTAAAATTTTAAATATAAACGTATATTTAAAAAATAATAATAAATTAGGGAATTTGTAAAACAACAAAAAAAAGATCTATAGTCAATAGAAAATTTATCGGGTGTTGTGTACCTCATAAAATGTAAAATATTTTCTAAGATTTACATAGATGAAACTAGCAGAAGACTTAAAACGCGGATAACTGAACACAAAAAAGATTGTAGAATCATTGATAATAACACGGGCCTACCTCAACATGCTTGGTCCTTTGATCATGATTTCGATTTTGATTTTAAAAACATCAGAATTTGAGCATATGAAATTATCACATATAAAAGGAAGATTATAGAATCCATCTTCATTAAAAAGTACTAAGTATTATGTTTATCAGTGCTTATTAAATTGATTTGGTTTTTCAAATTCAAAGATTTTGGCGCGTGCTGTGACTTTAGTTATAATGAATCAAATTGCCAAATATCTAATTATAGAGTCAAATATGACGTCATATCACCTTCTCTGTGCTACGTATGTTTTCTCAAAATGTTGTCTTTCACAATATTGAACTGTTATAATTTTTCTTTCTCTGACAATAATGACTTGAAAAATTTTTAGACAACTAGTCTCCTGTTTAAAGAGGATGACTACATCATGAAAAACTTATGTAAGTTTTTAATACTGTATAAACAACACAAACCAATATTTTTAAATAGTTTTGTTTGAAAACTGCTTTTGTTTGTGTTTTCAATGTCATCGAACGAATTGTTTCAGGTAACGATTTAAATTATATACTCAATTTTATTTTATGTAAAAGTGTATTTTTAAATGTAAAAATTGAATTTTATAAAAAATGTATGTTTTTACAGACACTTATGTAATGATGTTATTATCTTGAAGAAGATCCAAAGACGGATCGAAACGCCGATTTATTTATTTATTGACTTGAATAAGCATATATACATACATTGAAAGTATGACCAAAATAATTTCTTAATCTCCATAAAGGATATATTTCCATATCAATATAACGTTCAAAAAAAGGTTAAAAATTTAAAACTTCTGTCTGGAATTTTTGAAATCATAATGTCTGATTTTAAATTTTCTCAATAAATTTTTTTACTAAAATTTTCATGTAGACAAAGTAAAATGCTAGAAATAGCGGAAAATGTTTAAAAAAGTAATTATATCTATTAAAATCAGATGAAATATTTTGAAATTTTCAAAGTCTTGCATCATTTATAAGTCTAAGAAACGAAAAATTTAACTATTCTTTTTTTGTTTGAAAATGTTTTATTTTCAGCTAAAGATTAACCTAATTGGTTATAAATTAACTTCTTTCTTGTAAATTCATATTTTCAGTTGTGGGGTTAAAAGTTAAGCTATTTGTTTAAACTCCAGGCTCTTTTCGTTTCGCATTCAAACGTTTGATTGAAAATTCTCATTCCTAGGTGGAATTCAACTTTTTCATTTTTATTTAAAATGTTTTTGTGCGCAAATAGCAACAATCTAATTTTTTGTTTAGAGAATTAATCATTCTTTTTAAATTTTATGTTGAAATATCAAATATTACTTTTTTAAATTTATTAATAATATAAAGAAAATAATACATTTAATAATTTATTAAAAAATCGGCGGAACCAGACGTAAAAAGTCAGGGCCGAAAAAAAACATTTCTGTTGGATTTTTCTCGCCAGTGAAAGATATTTGTTTAATTTTGTTTAAAATTTTATTTAATTATAATTTAAATAAAATTTAAATTTACCTTTTTTCTTGTTGAAAATTTAATTCCTCGGTAGGCAGTTAAATTGAATTGTATTGAATTAATTTTTTGTTTTTGAAGATTTATTAGTTTAGTTTAAAATTTAAACTATTTTGTTAAAAATTCGTTTATTTTTGCGTTCATAATCAACTTTTTTGGTCTACAAATTTAACTGGTACAATGCAGATTTTAATCTGATCATTTTTCGATAAAAATATATCAATTACAATATTACATATTTTATTATTTGAATAAAGCCTATTAATTAAATGTTATATTAAATATCAGAAAATATTATTGCTTTTAATTTATTATAAAGAATTAAATATGCTATTAAGTATTAGACCAATAATCGACATTATTTAATATTAAACATAAACAAATTTTTAAATCTTAATCCACATTAGTTTTGTTTTCCCTATAGAGAGATTTTTGACAAAGTATACTACGCCATAAATGTCTTTAATGAAAATTGACGTACTCAGAACAATTTCCCAACCTAAATATATTACATTTTTAGAGAGAGGGGGCCTTAAAATCTCCTTAGAGACTCTTAAACTAAATCTGAGAAATGCATTAATAGTTCCGTATATATGAGCAGCAAGTAAGTAATAAATCATGGTCTATTAAGCTTGGAGGAATATAGAATTTCCATCTTGGGCAGATTTTAAGCCATTTTCTTCCTTCATATCGTCTACCGTTTGAATACTTACACAAAAGTGTAATTAAGAACTTATGAGCTTTATAGAATCCTGTTGAATGAAGTATCAAACTTAATTCTAAAGAAAGATTGTAACGTAACTAAAGGGCTTTCCTGACATTACACTAGTCTACAATTTAAAAAAAAAATTGTACATTTAGTGAACCTATATTTTTCCAATGCCTTCTAAATTCAAAAATCACATTAAAAATTTTGTTTAAATTAAATTTTGTTTTATGAATTATGTATGTTTATTTTCTTCCAAAGCAATTACTCTTTTATTGTTTGGTTTCCCGTATGTAAATGTGCCAGATTTTCCCCAAATAATTTTTAGTTGAAAATTTTAAAGTTTCGAATGAAAAAAAAAATTTTTGGCACAACAAATATTTTCTGACCAAACAAAAATTCTATTGGTTTAACAAAATATAACTTTGGTTTCACAAAACACGCTGTTATGAAAATAAAAAATTTGGTGAAATTAAAAAAAAAATTTATTGTAAAAATAGTAACTAAAATATTTTGTTGTACAAATAAAACATTTTCCTCAACGTATTAAAACTATTTCCTCTGTTTAAGTTTTTATTCGTTTTAAAATTAGCCACGCTTTTTTATGTTTTCATGTCGGCCAATCAGAACATGGCGTGAACAAGAAATATGATTTTTCTACTACAAGAGATGATTTTTGAATCCCGTAGGACGAATTTTACAAAAAAAAGTAATTATTGAATTTTTAACAAAATAGTTGAATTTTCAAGTAAAAAAATATAATTTTTCGACCATAATTTAAATCGGTAAATTTTCAGTTCCAACAAATCATTTGCAAAAAAATAAATAAATTTTTAAATACATAGTTTTATTTTCAACAAAAAATATGGAATCTCAGAAAAAATTTAATTCCTAATCGAATAGTCCAATTTTTTAACAAACTGTTGAATTTATAAACCAAAAATAAAATTTTTATAAATAGCACTGGCATTTTTTAACAATAAAAGTCTATTCAAAATCGATTAGTTTAATTTTTAAGATAACCGATAAATCTTCAGCAAAAATATGTATTTTCCATAAAATAGTTTAACTTTATACCAAATTCTTTATTTTCCAACAAAAAACTTTTGACGAAACATGTAAGATTTAATATTTTAACTAAAAAATATTTGATTTTAAAATAAATAGAAGTTTATTTTGAACAAAAAAGACCAATTTTCTACAAAATAGTTGAACCCTTAATTACCAGAAAATAATTTTCAACAAGCAGCGGAATACTTGAATTTTTAAATAAAAGTTTGACTTTGCAGCTATTAAGATTAACTTTTAACAAAAACGACAAATTATCAACAAAATATAACATATTTGAACCATTAAAATTTAAAGAAAAAATACAGGTCTTTAACAAAATAATTATATCTTTAACCAAATTAATAATTTCCCCCCAAAATAGTTAAGTTTTCAAGCTACAAAGTAGAATTTTACAGAAAAAAATTACTTTCAAACAAAAAAAAGAGGAATTTTCAACAAGAAGTTTAATTATCAATAAAAAAATATTTACTTTTATCAAAACAATTGTATTTTTATATAAAACAGATAAATTTTTAATCAAAACATAATTATTTTAATTCTCAGTCGCAAAAATTTAATTTCAAAGCAAACCTATGGATATTAAACTAATGAAATTTTATAACAGAATATTTCATTTTTTAAGCAAGTATTTAAATTTTTAATTAAGATAATTGACTTGCTAACCAAGAAGAAAATTTACAACAAAATATATACATTTATAGTCAAATTATTAAATTTTCAACCGAAAAGGTAGAAATTTTTCAACAAAATAGTTAAATCTTTAACCCGAATATATAAATTTCAGACAAAAAATCAATTTTCAAGCAAGTAGTCGAATATTCTGCCAAAAAGAATAATTTTGAATAAAAATTTTAGTAGTTTCATTTTCGCTTGAATTTTTAAAACTTTACATTTAAAGATTCAACTACAAGAATTTTTATTTAATAATTACTCTTGTTTTTTAGAAAATTCTAGTACTTGGATGTAAATTGATTTTCTGTAGTAAACTCATATTTTTGAAACAAAAATTCGACCATTTTTTGGTTGAAATTTCTTCTTTTTTGGTTAAAAATTTAACAATTTGAATAAAAATGTATGTATTTTATTGTAAATTTTTTTCCTTGTTAAAAAATTAATTATCTTGATAGCAAATTCAAATATTTCTCAGATAGATGAAATGTTAGATTAAAAATTTGTTTTATCAGTTGAAAATTCAGGTATTTGGTTAAGCTATCGTTTTTTTTATAAGTATCAAACTATTTTTTTATTTTGTTATTATTTATTGTTTCGCTCAAGATTCCTTTTTTTGTTAAATATAATATTTTTAGTAGAGAAATAATTTTTTAAATCCAAAATAAAACCAAACTGGACCCTCGGTTTTAGGATAGTGTCAGATTTGCCTGAAAATAGCTTTAGCTCTAAATCGGCAGAACTAAACGTAAAAATTCAGGGCAGTGAGAACCATTTCTGTTGGATTTTTCTCCGCAGTAAAATTTTTGTTTGAATTCGTCCATTCTTTTCTTCAATGCGTATAATAATTTAAACTTGAAGAGAAACTATGCAGCAGTTGTGGCCTCGGCCTCTCGCTTTCTTAAACTATTCCATCAAAGCAGCCTCCAAAAACAGATTATTACTTATTTTTGAAGATTATTTATTTTGTTATTTATAATTTTTAACCTTATTGTATTATTCAGCTTTGCGATCTAATTGCCTTGACTTGACCTGCAAGCTCAGAATTCAATTTGAACGACAAACACTGTCTCTTTTTTTTTCTTCGGCATTTTTAGATATCGCAATAGAACTGAAAAAAGCCGAAACACATTTGAAATCGAGACACCTCGCTGAAGACTGAAACCAAACTGAGGAATGTGCTGACAGCTGACGCAATTATCCGCTGGGGGTACTGCCCCTTTGATTTCTCCGCTACTGTCGGGCCTGCAGTTCTATGAAGACCTAAGCCACGTGGTCCTAAACCGAGGGTCTGGTGTATTACTTTATTAATTATCACCATATTTTTATAATAATTCGAGAACCAGTTAAGATTTTTACCGTTTCTTGGGCTTATTATAAAGAGGAGATGCTAGGAATTAATGTGCACTACTTTCAACACCTTACCTTTGTTAAAAAAAATTTCTATCTTCTTTTCATTAGTTTGTCGCTCCCTGAGATGCTATGGGATCATCTAAGAAAAGTTGATCATTAAAGTGTACTTAAAATCTATGGAATTAGGAGTTAAATGATCAGAAATTTCATAGTTCTTTCTTCTTTGGTGTGCTGCCGAGATTGAATTCTCTTTAAAGGAAAGCGAGTTGAAAGTTTTAAAGGTCTTAGAAGTCAGCGAGTGTCATCTCGCGCCATCTTGCCAATCCAATTCAAAAGTTTCAAGTAGCGTGCATAAATGCATAAATGCTCTCAACGTTCGACGACAGTTTCTGAGACTTTGTAATAATGGCGGGAGTTATAAACGAAATCAGGCAAGGGTGACTCTGAGAAATGATACTCGGAAATTATCCATTAGCAATTGTGAGAATGTCACGAACTATGTTCTGAATAGAAAAATTATATTCTGCTGCTATCAGAATTTATTATCTTTCCTCTGTTCTCCTATTTAACCCTTCTTCAAAAATCTCCTCTTTTTCCCTCTTTTCAAGATAATGTTCAGAATTGATCTCTTTTGGTTAAAATTCTTTCTGCTTTTTGTTAAGCATCTTAATTTAAATAAAAATGCATTTATCGTCGTATTTTGTTTAAAATTAGTACTGTTTATATAAATAATGAAGCAATGATTGAAAGTTGAATTACTTTGTTGAAAATTAATCTTTTTTGCCATAAATTTCAGGTTCCTAATTTAAAAATATTCTTTTTTTTTGCTAATTTATTATTTTTGTTTAAAAATCATCCCTGTTTCGAGAAATTTAACTACTGCATTAAAAAAACCTTTTTTCATTTGAAAACTGAATTTTTCAACTGAAAATTTAAATATTTCTTTTCTAGCCAGAAATTTATCGTAAGAACTGATACATTAAAAAAAAGAACTTTTTTTTTTAACCCCTATTTTCGGGTAAAGTATGCAAGTGTTTTGTAGAAAAATTTTATCATTTCGGCTTAAAAATTCAACTCTTTTGTTAAAGATGCAACTATATGGAATAAATTTAACTTTTTAGTTCAAAATTTAAATGTTTTGTAGTTTCTTTTTTATTTTAGACTTGAAAATTCAATAATTTCTTGGAAAAGTTTTTTTTTCTTGACTAAAAAATCTTTCGTAGTTGAAAGTTCAACTCTTTAGTTGAAAATTATCAGATTTGGTTAAGGATTCAACTAGCTAAAAACTGTTTTTTGTTCCGTAAAAATTTATAGTTGAACTAAAAAATTACCTAGTCCCTGTTTGTGTAAAAAATGATCCTTTTTAGTTTAAAATGCACCTATTTTGTTAAAAATTCAAGTTTTTGAGTTTCGAATTTATATCTTTGGATAAAAATTTATCTGTTTCGTTTAGGGATTCAACTTCTTTGTTGAAAGTTCATTATTTTGGGTTGGAAAATAAATTTATTTAGTTTGAAAAAATTTTTTGTCACAAATTTTTTATTTTGGTTAGGATTCATCATCAATCTTTTTAAATAATTCATTTTTTTTTTTAAAGAAAATTTTTCTCTTCGGTTGAGGATTTTCTTCTCCAACTAAAGATTGAATTATTTTGTATAAATTTTGATTTTATTTGTTTAAAATGAATTTTGTAAACTGCTAACTTACCTATCAAATTTTTAATTAACAATTAAAATATTTTTTTAAAATGTCTTTTGTCAAAAATGAACTTTCTTGTAGAAAAATACGTCTTTTTAGATGACAAATGTAACTTTTTTCTTAAAAATTTAACTGTTTAATTGAAAATTCCTTTATTATTTTTCAAATTTATCACTTTCGCTTGAAAGTTGTACATACGCTTAATTAGATGGATTTTTAATCAAAATTATGAATTTTGCAATAAAAAAATGAGTTTTCGACAATTGATGTAATATTTAACATTTTAATAAAAAATTATTATTTTTAAGAAAAAGGATTATAATTGAAGGACTTGTGTTTCCAATTAAAAAAGATTAATTTGTATACAAATAGTTAAATTTTTATCTGGATAAGATCAATTTTCAACGAAAAATTTTGAGAAAAGTAGTTAATTTTTAAACAGAAATTTTTCAAATAAGAATCCGATCTTAGAACAAAGAAAATTTGTTTTGAATGAAAAAAACCATTTATGAACAAAAATATGAATTTTTAATCAAGCGCATGTATGTTTTCTTAAAAAAGATAAGTTTTCAAACAAATATATGATTTTTCAAAAAAAAAAGATTAAATTTTCAAGTAAAAATCGAATAGTCAAATTTCAAGTTAAAAACATTAATTTTAAGCTAAAAATGAAACAAATTACCAACAAAATAGTTACATTTTCAACCAAGGAGATAAATATTCAAACAAACAAATTTATTTTAGGAAAGTAGTTCAACTATTAACATACTTATATTCTTGAATAAAGTTGGTTATTTTTAATCAAAGTAATTAAATTCTCAACTAAACGATAAATCACTTTTTAAAAAAATAATAGAATTTTTGAGCCAATAAGATTAATTTTTTGAGATTTGGATTTTAAAATTAAAAAAAGCTGAATTCAATTAAAATAGAATAATTTTTATCCAAAAAGAATAATGTGCTACCAAAAGTATTTCATATCAACAAAATAAATAAATTTTAAAAAAATTTACTAGATAAGATTAATTTTCAATTAAAAACATCTATTTTGAACAAAAAAGTGATATAATTTTAACTAAAACCATGAATCCTAAAAAAAACCTTACAAAATATATGATTTTTTATTTAAAAAATGTAAATTATTAAGAAATAATGAAATATTTGAATTCTTAGTTAAAACCCCCAACTTTCAAGCGAAGAGATGAATTTTTGATCAATAAAATAAAATTTTAACAAAGCAATTCATCCTTAAGGAAATTAGTTGAATTTACGTTCAAGAAAATTGAATTTTTATTATAAAAGACGGATTTTTAAAAATTAAAAAAAATTAATTTTGAAAAGGTTAACAAGATTAATTTTTTATTTTGAACCAGATAAAACTTCGAATGCAAACTATAATGGAAAACTTTTCATCTAAAAAAAGTTGACTTTTAAGCCGAATTTTTGAGTTCTCTTATTAAGTTCTATTAATTAAGTTTACATTTCAGAAGAAAGAATTAGAAAAAGGATATGTTTCTTAAAAACAGGAAATAGATGAAAAATTCTAAAGTCTGAAATATGAAAGTGATTTCCAAATTAATTAATTATCACTTAACTTTAGTTTTGCAGGGCTAAAATAAAATAAGTAAAAATTTATTTTAAAGAATCGATTTCAACTCCTGCAAAAAATTGTAAAAATAATGATAAAAATATTAAAGTCGTGCAAAATAAGACTAATAAAATCCCCTCTTTAGAATGATTCCAAGAAACTTAAAAAATGTTCGCTGGTTCTCGAATTATTATCAAAAATGAGCAAGCGTGCGCAGAGCGAAAATCGACGGTCGAGCAGTAAATGCCGTCAGTCATTGCTCGACCATCGATTTTCACCGTACGCACGCCTTCACATTTTTTATTATAATTCGAGAACCAGCGTTGCTTTTCACAGTTTCTTGGGCTCATTTTAAATATGAGAGGTTCTTGGCTTTAGTTTCCGTAACTCTTAAAAAATTTGTTATTACTTTTTTAGATTTTTGCAGAACCTGAATTTTAATCTTCAAAATTGGCAAAAAACAGAATTTCTCACTGACTGATTTTTAACTGTTTTTTAAAATAAATTCGATGTTAGGAAATTCACTAAAAAATGTGCTCAAAATTTAACAAATGATTAAAGAACTCATTATTTACTATTTAATAGATGTTTATATAAAATTAACTTTATATTTCAGATTTAAAAATAGAATAGAATAGAGAGATTGTCACAATACGGTTTTTTTAGGACACCATTTTGAAAAATTAAACATGGAGTGAATGAAAGGACTTTTTGAATGCAGGATGATCTGCATCAGTCCGATTGCATATCGATGTAAGATTTGAATAGAGAACGAAATTGAGAATCTTGGATATGCTCGCCTAGCTTTCATAGAATCAAAGACACCTTTGTGTAGTGCAAGCAACATCGACTTTATTACCTTTCGTCAATACCCGGCAGTTTTATTTTTTTACTAGCAATTCGGAAATCTAAAATTTTGTTTATTTTATTTTAAACACGTTATATGCATTTTCAACAAAATGGTTAAATTAAAAAAATTTAATTTTTACCAAAACAAAAACGAATTTTCAACAAAGTAGTTTACTTTTCATCTAAAAAGGTAAATTATCAACTGAAATTATGGATCTTCACCAACAAAAATTAAATTTATAGCAAAAAAATTTATCTCTCAAGTTCCTTAATTTTATTTTTATAGATTTTTAAATAAATTTAAGGATCGTCTTTGATAAGGAGTTTTTTAGATCCCATGTTTAAGAGGATTTCAATATTGGTGGATGTGTAATCAAATTTTTAAAATAAAAATTAATTGTTCCTGAGGAAGATATTTTTGGAAGGCTTAAAAATAATATTTGAAATATTCTCGACTAGGATGAAAAGTTCGGTCGCTTAAAAGTTAAAGTTCAGAAGCTTATTTACGACTTTTCTTATGAGGTGAAGCATCCAAGCGGAAGTTGCGTGTATATAAAATATTTTAAGATTGCAAAAAATAAAAGTTTGAGCAGAGTTTTCTGCATATTTTCGCATCATGCAGTTTCTTGTTTGCTTTTTGTAGTTGCTGTAGACTGCTAGAGGCAGAATTTCTTTTTAAAGGAAGAATATTCTGGTAAAAATTGAAAAGAGCTGCATTTAAAAACAAAAACTATTTTTTTGTGTCACGCACTTTCTAAACTTTTTTCCTTTTAGAAAATCAATTAATTAAAGTAATTTCCATAAAAATAATTAGAATTCGCAGCAATTAATAATGAAAATACCAGATGCAAAATATAAAAACCGTCTCTGCTTAAACAAAAATACTAACCAGCCAAATCTTTTTTTTTATAAAATAAAATAAAAAAGCGGATTTATTTTTACATCAAATGAAACAATCATAGTACGTAATTATACTGCAAAATTTTTGTCGAATTTTTTTTTTTCGTTTCTAAAACATTAATGAAGTAGTTTAGTCATTAATAAATAATTTGAATATTAACCCAAAAAATATTAAATTTAAACAAGAAAATATTTTTATATTAAATAAAAAAAAGTTGAATTGAACCAAAAGTTTTTTCAACAAGAAAGGTTTTGCAGTCAGTATAAAAAAAGATTATTTTTGTATCAAAAAAAGAAGCTTTCATCAAATTACATAAATTGTCAAGCAAATAGTTAAATTTTTAAACAAATAGCTAAATTTTCAGTTAAAAAAATTATTTTCATTGAAAAAAATTAATTGTTCACAAAGTAGTTAATATTTTAACCAAAGAAGTAAAACTTCAACTAATATTATGAAATATGATGAAAAATGCATTGTTTGGAAAGTAATTGAAAAATACTTAAATTTATAGAAAATTAATTCAATTTTTGACCATGCATATTAATTTTTTGTTTGGAAATTTAACTATTTCATTTTTGCTTTCAAATGTTCCTACCTGTTATGAAATGAACCACTCGTTGATTTTTAAAATAGTTTATTAAAAAAACAACATTTTTTTAAAAAGATTAATCATTTTAGTTTATTCTTTGCTTTTTTTTTTGTTGAGAATTATTTTCTTTGATTGAAACCTTTAATGTTCCATTTTTTGTTTAAAATGTATCTTTTTTAGTTAAAAAATTAACTGCTTGTTTTGAAAGTTTGAATACAATTGCAAATAATCACCGGGAGTAATTAATTTTTTATATATAATTACTAATAAAAAGACAAAGTTGGCTTAAAATGAATAATAAATTAATAAGCAATTAAGATTGTGCTAGAATTTGATTGTTTTCTGGTATATGTAAAATGGATTTTATTGAAATTATTAGAAATTGGGATGATGGGATTGATGTTATTGGAGGGCCTGTGCAAAATATAAAAGAATTGTATACTATTAGTAGAAATAAGGTCCAAAGGTCTTTTAATATTACAAACATATTTTTCATAAAATGCAAAATTCATGAAGTGTTTCCGGAAACGATTTTTGACATTAACAAACGAATTAATTGAAAAAATCTGAAAATTCGCCTTCCATGGTTTAATTAAAGAAAATTTTCTACGGTGGATGAAGGTCTCATCAGGCTAATTTATTAAAAAAAGAAACACTACATATATAATCAATATTTTTACAGGTACACAGTATAAGTTAAAACAAATTAAAAATATAAATTACCGTTGACATTTACTGGTTAAAACATAAATTTTTAAGGCGTCTACATTGAGTTAAATATGAAGGACACATTTTGGTCCGATAGAAATGACCGTCTAAAGTCAACTGAAGAGACAAACCATTGTGTCGTTATCATATACACGTACTCGTACATAAATTCG
>JAAAKG020136293.1:0-13251 GCA_010014905.2 Druon quercuslanigerum
TTCCGCTGTTAGCTCAAATCGACCTCCCCGGGCTGGAATTCCGCTCGGGCTAGGCTCCATTCACACGCATCAACGCTATAGAAACATAGTCCTCTCTCTCTCACTCCCACGGCTGGACATCCGCTGTGGGCAACCCGTAGGGTTTACCTACGCTCCGCGCGCCGCTTGCGGCAGAGAGTGGAACTGCGCTCCATCTTCCCTCTCTCTCGCCCTCTCTCTCTCTCTATTGTAGAGGTACGCACAATATTCGACAAAAATTTAAATAAATAACTAAGCTACAGAAACATGGCAAGAAAATTCATCTAATCCATTTCTATCCTTATTCTTATTCCTCCTTTTACGGGTCGGCTGGCATACCAGCTAATCCATTCCGCTGATACGGCTGGCATACCAGCTGTACTCGGCTGGATCCTAACCCTACTCCCCCCCCTTTTTTTTTTGTTTGTTTGTTTGGACCATGGACGTGCTCCAAGCATGGAAGTATCTAATGGAGGCCCGAGACTGTCCTAGGGTCTACGTGGCTCCCCCTACCAGTAGGAAGGAAGAACCAAAAAGCATGGCCCAACTGGACCAATTCTTAGCCAAGCACAACGCCAACTTGGCCAAAAATAAAACCACCAATATCCGCAAGAAAGAGTGATCAATCTTCCGTTTCCTCTCTGTCATTCTTCTGAGATAAGATACAAAACTAGGGGGAGCCTGCCTTCATGGGACAACAGCTTACTCTTGCGCCCTCTAGCAAAACCTCTCTGAACCAATCCTTCCCTCTCTTTCTATCTTAGCAGGAAGAAAGACTATAATCATCACGCACCCAAACAAGTAGGATATGTAAGACCATATCAATTTTACAAGGACATCAGTGATTTCCCAGAGATTTAATAAAGATTTCCAAAGATTTCAGTCATTTCCTGTAGGTATCAAAGGTTTAAAATATTGTGCAAAGATTTTGTATACATTTAAAAGATTTTACAAAGGCAATACTTATTTCCCAAAGATTTCACAAAGAATTCAATAATTTCACAAATATTACCAAATATTTCTAAAAAATTTCAAATTTTTCCTAAAGATTTCTGAAAGATTAGACAAAGATTATAATGATTTCCAACGATTAAAAAAATCTTACAAAAATTTCAGATATATCTGAATGCAACACAGAATTTACTGTTTTTTCAAAGGTTTCAAAAAAATTTTAATGATTTTTACAAATATTAACGAATATTTAAAAATATTGCAAATATTTCGCCAATATTGCACACATATTTCCGACACATGTAAAAGATTTTACAAAAGCATGAATAAAGTACCAACATTTTAACAAATATTTCGCAATTCTTTCAAAAATATTTAAATGACTTTTCTAATAGATTTAGAAGATTTAAATAATTTTGCAAATATTTCAAAGAGATTTTAATCATTTTTTCAATAATGAAATAAAGGAAAATGATTCCCCAAAGATTTCCGATGATTTCACGAAGATTTCAACAATTTAAAAAATATACCAAGTTCTTTGAAGATATTTTCAAAGGTTTTTAATGATTTTCCAACGATTTTGTAAATATGTAAAATATTACAAATGTTTAACAAAGATTTCAATAGTTTTAGAAATGTTTAAAAAATATTTAAAATATTGCAATAGATTCTGGAAAGCCTTCTCAAGAATTTCAATGATTTCCCGAAGACCTAAAAATATCGATGAGATCATCAAATATTTTTTAATATTTTTGTAAAATTTATAAAGATTTTAATTATTTTCTAAAGATTTCAAGGATTTTCCAAAGGTTTCGATCATTTCAAAAATATTATCAAATATTTGAAATATTTATAAAATATTTCAAATCTTTTAGAAAGATTTCGGATAATTTTGAAGGATTTTACATACTTTAATGATTTCTCAAAAATTTCAAAAATTCAAAAAGTATTTTTTAATATTTCAAAAATATTTTAAATATTCGACGAAATTTCAATTATTTCCAATTGATATATTTTAGGAATATTTGACAAAGACATTGAGTATTTCACAAGGATTCCAGGTAAATTTTATGAAAAAATTCAAACTATCTGACGAGTTTAATCATTCCATTTCAGGAGGAAGGGGGGGGGGGCAAAACAATGAGTTCCGTCTCCTTGGGTGATTTCTGGGAGGGTTGTCCCCCCACATGAAAAAGACGATTCTAAAAAAAAACTTTTTTCAGAATTAATGATTAATTGTACCGCATATGAAGATCATGGGTAATATTTTTTATTTAACATATTTTGAAAATGTTTAAACCAATCCTACCTATCAAAACTTTTTTCTTTGATAAACAATTAAAATTGACATTTTCCTGAAGTTGATAACAAAATTAAAGAAATTTGAGGGTTACATTTTTTTAGGAAAAGTTAGTACTTCTTTTAGTCAATATTTTTCGTTGAAATCAATTCGAAATCATTCTAACAACTACTAACCCATAAATGGGTGATTTTTAGAGTCTAAAAAACAAACTTGGCGATAGGCGATTGAATTTCAAAATTAATGGGTCTTATTGCAATCTATTCTTTTAATCAAATTTTATTCAGCGCCATAATTAGTTTTCTATCAGCTTAAAATCTTTTGAAATCTTTGTCAATTTTCTAAATAATATCAATTTTTATAATCACTTCTCTATTAGGATTTTTCTCTTTTCGCGTAAGATGAAAATTTTGTTTAAATTTTGTTTAATTTTTTTCATGTTTTAAGTAAGAATTAAAATTATTTTCGAAAATATCCTGTTTTTAGGAAAACTTGAAATTCTTTCAGAAAATACACTGCTATAAAACCTAACTTATAATTTATTTACAAAGATGATTGCATTGTCAACTATTGATATAAAATTATAAATAAGATTGCTGTGCTTCGAAATTTTAAATTTTACCACATAATTACTTTAAAGAAATTACTATTTATGAAAGTATATAAAGCTTGGATTTTTTTCTAGAAATATTTTTTTTTCACACTCTAATTTGGAAAAGATTTGGAAAAATTAAAAAACCTACCTCAAAAATATTCAGCTTTTATTATTTTCTGCTCTTTGAAATTATTTGAAATGCTTTTGAAAACTTTCAAATTCTTTTGAATTTTTTTGACATTCTTGAAATTATCCATGGATTCCTCAGAATTCCCAGATATATTTGAATTCATCTAAAAACCCTGAATTATCTGATTTCCTTTGCTTCAAGGAATTTCTTAAATTCTTAGAATTTCTTGGATTCCATGGACCTCCAAATAAGTCAAAGACTTTCAAAAAATTCGGCAGAATTTAAAGAAATCAATAAATTTAATGAATTCACAGAATTCCGAAGAATAAAAAGAATTCAGGGAATTCACAAATTTAGCATTAAAAGGAATTTTCGGAACTAAAAATATTCAAGGAATTCAGGAAATTCAGAATATTAAAGGATTCCGAGAATTAAGGAAACTGTGAGCATTCAAGAAATTAAAAAATCTAAATATTAAAGGAATTCAGGATATTCAAGAATCACAGGAAATTCGAAGAATTTAAGCGCATTTATGACATTCTAGGAGTTTAGAGAAATCCAAATATTTAAGGAATTCAGGAGATTTAGAAAATTTAAAGAATTTCAACAATTCGATGTGTTAAGAAATTCTGGGAATTGACAGAATTCTAGAAATTTAGAATGTTTAAAAATTTTAGGAAATGTAGAAAAATCAAGGATATCAAAAAATTAAGGAATTAAGAGATTTCCACGAATTCATAAAATACAAGGAATTTTGATAATTTACCGAACTCAGGATTTTCAGAAAATTAAAGAAATTTTGAGAAATCAGGTTTTTCACAGAATTCAAGAAATTCCGGAAAATCACGGAAATGATAAAATTCGAGAAATTCTGAATATTGAACGATTTAAAGGGATTTAGAGGGTAAACAGATTTTAACGGAATTATAAGACCTTCTGTCATTCCGAAAAATCAAGAATAACACGGAATTTAGAGAATTCAAAGTATTTCAGTTTATTCCACGAATTTAGGAATTTCTGAAATTCGAAATTTAAAGAAATCAAAGATCACAAAAAATTTAAGGAATTCAGAGATTTTCACGAATTCAGAGAATACAATTTAGAGAATAGAATTTAAAATCTACAGCAAGTTCTGGACATTCAGAAAATTCAAGAAATTCAGAGAAATGATGGAATTCAGAGAATTCAAGAAATTTCGAATATTTAAGGATTTCATGAAATGTAAAAGATTCAAATATTTCAGAAAATTTCAGGAATTTACAAAATTTAGGAATTTCTTAGATTTCCGGGCAGTCAGAGAATTAAAGAAATGAAAAATATTCACGGAATTTCAGAGTATTCCAAAAAATTCGACGATTTTAGAAGATTTCAGAAGATTTTAGGATTTCAGGAAATTAACAGAATTCCAAGACCTCAATAGATTTAAGGAATTTAAAGATATTTAAGGATTGCAGGGAATATAGAGGATTTCAAAATTTTATCAAGTTTAAAAATCCGATTTTAAGGAATTTCGAGAATTAAATCAATTTGGATCATTAAAAGAATTTCAGGAATCCCGAGAATTTAACGAATTCAGAGAATTCAGGAAATTTATTCTTAGAATTTAGGAAATTTAGTGTGAGAATTCTGGGATTTTAGGGAATTCAAGGAACTTCAGGAATTCGTAAAATTTCAGGAATTCAAGTAATTCAGAATATTTGAGAGATCTTCAGGAATTGAGGAAAGACGAGGAATGTACAATATTCTGAAAATGCAGGAAATTCCGAAAATTTAGGGAAAGCACAGAAATCATGTAATTCAGAGAATTTAGGAAATCGCTAATACATAATTTAGAGGATTAAGAGGCTTCAGAAAGTTTAAAGATTTTTAAAAATTCCGTTATTCCGAATATTTTTGCATTACATGAAATTTAAAGAATTTAAGAGATTTTAGTGTGTAACACAAATTTTAAAAAATTTAAGGAATTAGGAATATTCCAGGAATTTAGGGATTTTAAGAAATTCAAAGAAACAACGGAGTTTAGAGAATTTGTGTATATACAAAGGCATGCAGAAAATCTGACAAACTTTTTCATTTTAATCTTTAAAGCTGTGATTCGTTATTTCAAAGGGCTATAAATTTGATATTATATAAATTTGATATTGAATATTTTGAATATGAAAATAATTCATTTTTAAATGATAAAATTATTGGTCTTTTTCAGTTTTATATGTAATTTTGATCCTTAATTCTGATGAAAAATATTTTTTTTTCTAAATTTACGGTTTTGACAGATTCAAAAGTGGGGATAAATTCACAAAATCTTTTCTAATATTATAAATCATTTCGACACGTATTTTATTAAATGAAAAAAGCATTATTTTGATTTAGATTTAGGTCAAAGTCAACGAAAAGTCAGTGACTCTGAAAAAAAATTCAAAAGAATGTGCTAGAATCATAGAGATATTTTTAACTTCGACGTAAAAAATAGTGTAATTATGGAATGAAATTTTTTTAGCTAGGTTGGATTTTTCATGAGTTATCGCTTTTTGTACGCTTTTGAGTAATGTGAAGAAATAATAATGAATCTGCAGTAATTTTAGAATTTTTCATTATCATTCCTCTACTTTATTAAATTATTTACTAGAGCATTGAAAAAACAAATTTTGTAAGAAAACTGCACAAGGAGGCTAAATAAAAGTATTCTTTTTACAAAACCTGTTTTTAAAAAAAAATACTTAAAAAAATTCTAATAAGAATCAAAAAGTTACATTTTCAGTAAAAAAAATTAATTAAAAAAAAAAAATTTTTAACAAAATTTCTTAAATTTTGAACTAAAAAAGCTAAGTTTTAACTGGAATAATGCATCTTTAATAAGAAAATCGTTTTTTTCACCAAATATTTGAATTAATAAATCTATTATTGCATAATAATATTTTTAACCAAATCAAATAGAATTTAAAGAAAATAATTGAATTTTAAACAAAACAGATGAATTTTCAACTAATAGAATACACTGTAAATAAAAAAATTTTACGGAAAATAAAAGAGATACATTTTTAGATAATAAAATTTAATTCAAAAAAATTAAGCTCACAATCAAAAAGGGTAATATTTCATTTAATAAATAATAATAATAAATAATAATAGTTTCATTAAAGAAAAGAAATGCTGTGTTAACAACAAAATAATTTTCTACCTAAAAAAGAATAATTTAAAAAAAAAAAGTGTGAATTTTTAAAGTAATAATTAAATTTTTACAATTAATTGTTAATTAATTTAAGTTCTAATTAAAGCAGTAAATCATTTACCAAAAAGACAACTTTTCAGCCAAACAGATAAAGTTTCTACCACGAAGTTTAAGAAATTAATTTTCAATTAAAAAGAAAACTGATTATCAATCCAAGAAATTATTCTTTATTTGAAAAAATTAAATTTCGAGCAAAAGAGATTAACTTTTAAAAAAATATATGAATTTTCAACCAAAATTTAAATTTTTAAACCGAGAAGGCTTGGTTTTTATTTAAAAAATATAACTTTTTAACCAAAAATGGAGTAGTTAAATTTTCCGTTAAACAATTAAAGCTGAATTTTGAGCCAAAAATCAAATCATATTACATTTTGTGTAAGATCTATAAAAAAAATGTAAAAGAATAAGCATATTCATTGCTAACAAACGGTAGTTGGTGCAAGATAAATTAGGTCAAGTTTGTACCTAATTCCAATTTCCTCATTTTTGAGGAAAGTCACTTGTGTGATTATTATACCTTGGTGGAGACGACGTAGCATTTTCACAATATTTTTTATGTATCACTATTCTCATTCCATACCATTGTTTAAATATTACTTATCATGCAGGCATTTCCCAAATAATAAAGATAATTTACTTATTATTTTTTATTTTGGCAAGGATTGTCTGATTGCCTGATATCAAATATGATGACAGCGTCAAATTCTTGAATGACCGTGCGAAAGGAACTCCTAGAACGAAAAACTTTTAAAGTTTGTTCCCGGATTTGAACAAATATATATTTGACAATATATAAGATAAAGTTTTGTTTACCTCACGGAAATTATTGTATTATACGTAAGGGTAGTTCGAAAGAAGAATTTGTAGCAAAGACTATCAATAATATTTCTTAATGAAATACAATTTTTTAAAAGGCGGATATTTTCAGGATGTTCAATTTTAAAACTTGCAGAAAAAGATATTTAATTCCTATTCCGGTTTTTTTTTATTTTTAAACTCGAGAGCACGCAATATAGGAATATGTTTTTAATTTTAGTTCCTGTTTGCGCTGTAACATTGAATTTTTCATATGGCTACATGTTTAACAAATCTAACAAATAGACAACATTTCGAGGTTGGAAATAAAAAATCTTTTTCCTTCCTCTCTTTCGGTTTCGAAAAATAAATCAAGCTTGTCACTTCGATGTCGTAAAAATAAGTATAAATAGCTAGCATTATTCGAGCTAGTCATTCCAAGCAATATTTTTAATGAGCATACGTTCTTCTGATAGATGAATTTGATAATGAAGAATACTGCCGCTATTCTGCTCCTCGAATTCTTGACTTTCCTCTATTTTCACTGTAAGTATAATATAATTATATTATTTATATTTTCTTTATTAAATCCCTTGCTAAATGATCAAGTTGCAATTGTACAAATACTTCATATATGTTTTTTCCCTAAAAATTAGGTGCTGTCTCAATAGATTTCGTTAGAGTAAAAATGGCAGACAAATATATTTGGCAGGGTGCTATCAGCTTTACTGATAAGAATTATTTTTGGACGCATATCTATCGGGAAAATGATGGACCACCATATACAGGCTATCAAGTTGTTATATATACACCAAAGGAGAAAGAATTTTATATTTCTTCTGTTCTCGAACCAGTTGGAAATCCTCCCTCGAGACGTAACCCTGCTCACAACCCTCCACACAGCGTTGAGGTCGATATAGGCTATTTGTCCTACATAAACAGTGAACAGATGTTCATGTACTATAAATTTAATAAACCTAATATGACAGGCCTCTACTACCTATATGTAGCAGTTAAAGGCACTCATTTGATCTATGAATCGCCTTTAAAACTAAAAGAAGGATCTAAAGCGAATCAAATACATCTCTACATTGGCACGGCCCCTTCAACATCGCAGGGCGGCAAATAGGACAGGACAGGAACAATCCCATAAATTCCTTGAGTACATTTATCGATTCTTGATGTCAATTTGAAATGTGGGCATTTCTTTCACTTGCAAACTTAACGTGTTTCAAATATTTGCCGGTCGCGCCATCACTCCTTGCTACCTAAAACTTGTATTTAAATTATAAAATCAAAATATAGAGAGATATCCTCTAGTATAGGACGATTGTAGGATTTAGTCTACTTCTTGAAATGTAAAAATAAATCTTCTGCAAATCGTGTATGTTTACTTGACCAAATAAAGAAAGTTGGATTTTCAGAATAAGGAATTCTTTTCTTTTTCAAGACTTTTGACTTTACCTAAGAAAGCTGAAGCGAAAAATTGGAATTTGTAGGGTGCAATTATTGTAATCTTAGCATTACTTGAAGCGGACAAACTTCAAGAAAGCTTCAAGCGTTTCCAAAACGTGACTAAGAAATTTCAAGCGTGATTCAAGCGATTTTTAACAATCCAGTAGAAGAAATTTCAACCAAAAACACTAAATTTCTTTTCAAGCCTCAAATTTGAAATATATTTAGTCCAGAACAATTGTTTTATTTCAATGAATTTAATACGAAAGAGAAAACTTTTATTTTAGCCATTACAATTTTACTATTTATTTTTATTTACGAAAGAACCGGCCCTAGATACTTCGTCTCCTTCTGACGGCGATCGGAAATAAAGGTGCCAAACTTTCACGTCCCAGAGACATTGGGTTAGTATCATTGTGTATGCCGATTCCTTTATAATTCCAAAAATCAGAATTGACAGCCAAAATTTTGAAAATATCCGACTCGAAGGACCAACATGGCCAAGTCAAGATTCCGATACCTGGCCCTTTAATTTGAACCCTTTTCTCGAGACAGGTCTTCTCAAGCTCGAAGGAAGATTAACTCAAGCTGATCTGCCCGAATTTAAAAAATCCAATTATCCTTCCAAGAAAGCATCGCGTCAAAAAACTCATTATTCGTAAAGAACACGTGAATCGCATGCACACGGAAGTTAATGCGACATTGTACCAATTTTTATCACAATGGATGAATTTTCAACTGAGAAGAAAATTTGTGGACAAAAAATAGTGATTTAAATTTCAGTTATAGTGATAATTATTTAAGCAAATAAAATAAATTTTTAACTAAATAGGACTATATTAAAAGAAAAAATTATTTTTTCACCAAAAAATTAAATTTCTATGAAAAAAACTTGTTAACGAAAAATTTAGTTTCATTTTCAGTTTAGAAAATTAAGTTTCATTTAAACAATCATTTTAAGAAATAAAATTGTTACTAAAAAGTTTAATTTTCAAAAAGAGATATTTTAATTTTTAATGAAACTTTCAAATATAAAAAAGTAATTTTCAACAAAAATGTATTTTTTTCAGGAATTTTCATTGAAAAATATTTTTTGCCCAGAAAAAAAATTTAAAAAAAGGATGAATGTTTTATCAAAATAGTTGAATATTCAACTAAACAAATGAGTTTTCTGCAAAAAGTTTAAATATTCATAAAAAAGATAACCGACACTTTTCTATATATGTATATAATTTATATTCCGGAGTACTAATTCATTTTATATGTTTTCAAAAGATTTATTATATGAAATAAGATTAAATTTAAATTGATATAAATTTATTCATTATTTTATACATTTATGTATTATATTTAAATGTATTATTATTGTTTTTCAAGGTTAGGAGTCCCGTGTAAGATGTTTGGTCATACATCGGGCGCCTCCCCAGGTCGCGGATAGGGTCTCCCAGATATCAAATGCTCAGAGCGGAAAAAACCCAGCTAGGGAAAGGAACCCCGAATTAAAACCAATCAATGAGTCAGTGCATTAACAACAGAATACCCCAAGGGGATAACGATCTCCATGCCATTTCTATAGATACCTCTATCCAGAACGTTATTATGGAAATAGAAGAAGCCACGTGCCAAATGCAGGTGGTAGCGGAAAAACACAAGAATATGATTATCATAATCAAAAATGGACTTGACAAAGTCTCGCGATTCTTGACGAAGCCCAACCAAGAGCGGGAGACGCAGAGAAAACTGCATGACTCCCTGATTTTACTACTTCGAACTGAAGCAAAGAAAAACAGGTTCAGCACGAGCATACCGACTACTACCCCGAGAAAGGGTAAACGTTCTGCAACCAGTTCGGAGAAATGGACTGGGCAATGGTTATGCGCAGAAGTCAGAAGAAGGTTAGAGCTTCTAAAGAAAATCAAGAACCCCTGCAAAAGCATGCCACAGAACAAACAAATGAGAATGAAACCGAAGAAATGCGGAAACGCAAGCCGAAAAAGAGGCAGCGCCTTGAAGCCCTGCTAATAAAACCCGCAAGTCGGAAGTCTTATTCTGACGACTTGAAGACATCAGTTCAAAGCTTAACCCCGAAGACACTGGCAGGGAGATCCGTTTTATTTGCAAGACAAGAGGACATATTGCTCATAAAACTCGGGAAAGACACGAAGGATACTAGATCCTTTGCAAGATCTGCAAAGACTACACTGGGAGAGGCTAGAGTGCTCAGGAGTATGGTTAATAGGATAACCGTGGAACGATTAAACCTCGATGACATCACCGCCAAAGAAGACGTTAAAGAGACTGTACAAAGAGACCTCAAAGACCAGGATACAGAAATTAATGTTTTCATCTCCAGAGAGATCTAAAGAGGTCAGATCATGGTCCTGGTCAGCATTAACAAGTGGCAGAGAAACATCCTACTTGAAGGAAAACGCATCAAGGTAGGATAAATATACTACCGAATACGACGCAGGGTTCGCATAGCACGTTGTTACAATTGCCTCGGATTTGGACATTAGTCAAGAGAATGCAAGGGACCAGAACGTAGGGCCCTGTGCTAAAAATGAGGCAAAGAGGAATAGAAAGCGGTCTCTTGCACGGAAAAATTGCAATGCTTCCGTTGCCAGGAGCTACCAGAACAGCCTGAGACTCCCAGCCATCTAGAGGAGTCGAGTGCTGGCAAATGCTTTCGCCAGGAACTTGACAAAAATAAAAGGCAACCAACTGTGATAACAGTCCTAGAAGGGAACTTGCATCGAACCAGAACAGCGGACGAACAGAGACAGCCCCACATGGTTTTCGGACCACCTGGGAACGGTAGCCATTTGGGTACGAAACGCAAAAAAGGTTCCAAAAGACGAGCATGGATCAAGAGACGGCTTTGTGTGGGTCAGAAGCAAAGGCATCATGTGTGTCAGTTGCTAGCTCGCGCATTATGAAGACATACTCACACCTCCAAATCCAAGCTAGATTCAAATACTGATTTTATTTAATATATGTGAACATGCAAACGCTAACTGCACGGTATGCAGTATAGCATACGTGAAACAACACTAAGGGTGAGCACTTTGTTTTTTGTAAAAAGAACTCAAATAAATCCAAACATTACATGTTGTTACTTTTGCTGCCGACAGGGCAAAGAAACAGGCAATGGTGAAAATGGATTTTTCACCTATTCTGCTAAACTAAACAAAAACTAAGAAAATAAGGAAAAATAGGGGCAGTATAGAGCGCAACTTGATTTCAAACCTGAGATTGAAAATACATAAAGGTATTATATTTGATCATTGATTTTGAGTACAGGCACGTGACTTACGTAAAACCTGAAGTATGTCTTAACTTCCAGTCAAATTTCCCCTAAACTAGGCAAAAATTGGGAAACTGTAAAGAGATTTGAAATACAGTTGATAATCGACTTTCATGTCTAGAAATACAACTTGCATAAACCCGAAAAATGCTGTCAATTTTTTATCGTCTTCTCTAGCCTAGGGTAAAATCTGACGTGTAGGGGAAATTCTGGGGTCGGATTTAAATTCAGCGGCCCAAAATACATAATGATACACTGGTCAGGTGCAAAGAGCAGACAACTTTTTTTTTGTTTGTGGGCCTGTGTTATCCAATCACATCATAGAGAGATATTTTCAAGATATGACTATTCAAGAATTTAGTGTGTGCTTCTGGAAATGTAAAAATGAATCTTCTGCAAATCATGTACGTTTAGTCGACCAAATAAATAAAGTTATAATGTGTGATGATATGTGTAGGTCGCAATTATTGAAATGTTATCTTAAATTTCAGCTAATAAACCTTAAGAAAGCTTCAAGAGTTTTCAAAAAGTCAAGTTTTAGTCGCCAAGAACTTCTCGAGTATCTGTCATCATACAGCTATTTTGAACTATTTTAATAAGAAATCCTTTGAAAAGCGTGGAGCATTCACATCACGAAGGTTTCACACATTTACACGTTCGTAATACACACGCTGCCTCGCTGAGTCGAACTAACGACCAGCTTTATCCGAACGCAGCCGAGCTTACCCGAGTCTGATTTCTCCTCGCACTCTCAGTGCCAATTCGATTGAGACTGCGAGATTCATAAATTTAAGATTTTTAAATTCCTCAGGGTGTAGCCCCTCGAATGCAACTTTAATAAAATAAATGTATTTTTATCAAAATACTTGAATTTTCAACCACCATGTTAAATTTTCTGCAAAACAAAAACAACAAATTATAAGGCATAAAGTAGAAAAATTGTCAAGAAAAAGACAAGCAATCAGAAAAACTATTCTTCAAGAAAAAAGTGCAATTTTCTACAAAAAAAAATGGTTCTAAACCAAATGTATGAAGTTAAAGTAAACTATAAAAATTGTTAACTGCGAATTTGATTTATTATAATGACTCCAATTATTTTTTTTTTATTTTGCATCATATTTTATACACAGCGACTCTGAAAAATGTAACATTTCAATAATTTTTTTTTTTTACAATTCACAATATCGATTGGTATCGAAAAATACGTATTTTTATTGTCTTTTTTTTATGATTAAAAAAATTTGCGCGACTAATCTTCATCACAAGAGATAAATGTTCAAGTAAGAAGAAACATTGTTGACAAAACAAACAGTGATATAAATTTTAAATAGAGTAATAATTATTTAGGCAAATAAAATAAGGTTTTTACCAAATGAGACTATATTTACTTCCGTTTGCGGTATGAAAGTGTAAAGTAGCGGGAATTGTGGTTGCTGAGAGTTTCGATAATTGTGGTGAAATTTGAGGTGAGTGA
>JAAAKG020136294.1:0-13251 GCA_010014905.2 Druon quercuslanigerum
ATGTCGTAGTTTGTATTTTAATCAAAAAAGATGAAATGTATACAAATGAAAGACAAGACTGTTAAAACAAAGAGGACGAATTTTTAAACAAATAAAAATTTTTACTTAAAAATAATTAAAAGTTTAACATAACTGAGAAACCTTTAAGCCAAAAGACAAATTTCCTGTATAAAAATTCAGTTTTCGGGTTAAAATATGACTTTTATAAAATAATTAATTTTACACGAAACTGATGAATAATCGTACAAACATGAAATTCCAAACCAACAATAGGAATGATTTACTTAATAAAAGAAATTTTTTAATTTAAATAGATAAATCTATACAAAATGGAAGAGTAACATTTCACGTTAAAATATGCATTAAAAAAAAAAAAATTCTCTTCGACTGCTTAGTTAAATATTCAACGAAAGATATTAGCATACAAACAAAAAAATAAATTGTTATTAATATAGTTTAACCTTCATTCAAGCAGTGGAATCGCAAATTTAAAAAGGTTATTTTTTAACCAAATAGTTCAACTTTCAAACAAGGAGATAAATTTTTAACTGCATGAATGTGAAAGAAAAAAATAATGATCTTTAACAAAATCCAAGAATGATGACATTTTTAATAAAACAGATAAAATTTCAAAAGAAACGTTCTCTCATCAAAACGCAGATATTAAATTTTAACAAAAACTAACTTTTTCATGTAATAGTTAAATTTTCAACACAACAGAAAATTTTAAAATAAAAAACACAAAAGATTTAAAACAAGTAAATTTTTAATACAAAAAGGAAAATTGTCATAAATTGTTATATAAAATAGCTAAATTTTAATCACAACCAATGAATTTTTATTCAAGAAAGGTGAAATATTTTTATTATAAAGATAAACTTTTAAATCCAAAAGAAAAATTTCCAGAAAAAAATAGTTTTTTTTTAAATATTTCAATTGACTAATCAGGAACAAAACATGAATTTTAAATAAAAGGATGATGTTTTACAAAAGCAGCTGAACTTTCAATTTAAAAAGACAACTGTTTATCAAAACAGTTGAATCTGCAACTAAAAAAGATTTTTTTTTCTAGAAAATTGTTAAATTTTTGACTAAATAATAGTATGTACAACTAAAAATATAATCTAGTTGATTATAATTGATTTAGGACATTTTATGTTTTCCTTCAGTCGAAAAGTATCATTAACATAATTTGTATATATGGTTAAAATTTTATAAAAATCAGGATTAAAACCTAATATTCTCTCGGAAGCAAAACATAACCATTTTGAAAATGATCGACCTTTTCAGTTTTGTTTGAATAAAAATTAAAAAAGCATATAAGGATGATTTGCAGTTTCTTTTTTTCAATTAATAAGAAAATTTGAAAAACAGTTTCTATAACTTAAAAAAAATTATTTTGAATTTTAAAAATTGTCTAACTTTTGAAATTTTCGCAAACTCCTGTAAAACACAAGAATCGCCAAATGTAATTTTAGTTCGTTTCAAAATATATTTTCTATACAGAACAAATTTTTAATAAAATATCCTTAAAGATGAGAAAAATTCTATTTTGTATTTTTTTAATTGTACGCAATTATTGGAATAACCTCCAGCAGTGATATTTAAAAGTAAAGTTAAACACTTTATTTCCTCTCTCATTTATGTACTTTCCACATAGAGTAAATTTGATAATTTCGAAAGATTAGAAATCTGATAAAGGGGACTATATATAGCAGGAAACCGTCAACATTCTCATTTGGCGTTCACAAAAATCTTTCTGATAATAAAGGAAGATATGGAGATCTCTGACTGTATTCTAATTCTTATATTTGCGGTTGGTCTAGAATTTGTCGGTATGTATATTTAGACTTTTATTTTCTTAATAAAAAAAATCATTCAGAATGAGTGAAATCTAATGTAATTCTTTACATTTATTCTCAAAGGAAAAGTATTTTTTGATAACTTTATGTTTCACTGTTAATACTACTTATTTTTGTTCATTAATACCATATGGTTTGAATGTTTCATAACTGCGTCGTTATTTCTCAGTGCTATTTGGGCCAGATTTTTATCAACAGAAAATATTTAATTTCCAAACAAATAAAATGCGAAACTTTAATAATAGAATCGTGAACATTTTTTTATATTTTTGTCTAGAATACGAGAAACTCTACCCCAAACAATTAAAAAATTATTCGTGGTAATCTCAATGTTATTTTTGAAAGAAAAAACGTAAACTGTTTTAAATTTCCGGGAAAGCTTCTATATGGAAACTTCAGTAGAATTTCCCGTTGATTTCTACCGTAGATTTGTGTGTAGATTTTCGCGTCAAATTTACCGTGAAACTGGCGTATAATTTTACGTGTAGTATTTCACATTTCTGCGTGAAAATTAACACAGAAATGTGCCTTATTTTAACGTGAAGAATTTTTCATCCACGCAAAAACTTTCATAATTTCTGTTAGAATTCTACATTCCAATTTACGTGAAATTTCACGTAATTTACGTAATTTTTTACATTTTTATTCACCTAAAATTCCACGTCAAAGGTTTTGAATGTTCTTGTGGACTTTAATTTACCTGGATATTTTTATTTGGAATTTTGTAACTGTAACGTTGTATATAAAAAGTTAAAACGCAGTTTTGAAGCCTAGTGAAATATTCAAAACTTTGAAAGATTATAATTATTTAGACACTTTACTTATTTAACCTTCAGTTACTTCCTATCCAGAGTTTCTCTCTGTTTAGGGAATGAATAAACTGAAGGAAAAAAATAATCTTCTTTGATTGTCATTAAAAATGTTAAATGCTTCAAACTTTATTGTTCCATTTTCCAAAACGGTATTTTTTGGTCTCATCTGGATTAAAATTGATAATTTGAGAAAACGAAATTTCTTTATGTACCTGAATAATATTTTTTTAAAACTAAAATCATTTATGATTTCTCTTTCACTAAACAGAACTTGTGTGCCAAAAATCGCTGCTTGAATATGAATCAGAATGCCAAAATTCGCGAAAATGATAAATACACAATTGTACATTTCAAATTTCTTCCTAAGCCAACCAAAAAATAATAATTTCACTGATGATCGCAAAAAGCTAAGAAAAAGTTAAATAAATTGTATGTAAAATAGTCCACAAATATTGAAAAATTAATCCTAATCTCTAGCTGAGTCCAAAGATGTGATTGAATTCATGCATTGAATTCAGTAAATTTGAAATTATTTTGGAAAAATTCTAGGAAGTTTAAAAGAATTTTTAAAAATGTCTGAACATCCTAGCTATTTCAACAAGTTTAAGATGAATTAAACAAAAATTAGTCAAATTGGGCAAAAAAATTATGACAAACGTCTTAAAAGAATTTTTTTTATTGAACAAAATTGTTGAAACTATTTTGTAGAACTAATTTACGTGAAATTTTTTTTTTAATAATTCGTTTAAACCCGAAATGCAAAACTCTTTAAACTAAAAGAAAATAAAACAATACATTTAACTAAATAGAATTTACATAAATTCAAAAAAATCACCTAAATTAAAAAAAAATCCATAGAATTCTGCAGAATTTTAAAGATTTATAAGAATTCGTGGTGAATTCTAAAGTAAATTTTGTAAGATTCTATTAAATCTGACGTTATTTCCTCACATTTTAGACAATTATTTAAAACCCATGAGATCTTTTTAAATCCATTAAAAGCACAGAAATCCTATCTAAAATTTTATAAATTAACTTGGAATGTTTAAAAATATCATTTTTTAATTTATCTTCATTAAAAGTACAAATATTAAATAACTTTTGATTATTTTGAAATGCTTTTTAAAAATGCTTTAGATTATTTTTAAAGACCTTAAAATATTTACAATTCTTAATAATTCCATTAAATTATTATTTCAAGAATGCTGAATTTATTATAATCTTAAAAAATTCCCTTAAACTTGTCTTACCCTTTGAATCTTTTAAAATACGATACAATAATTCACATCCTATGACGGACATTAAATTGGTAAAATCACTAAAAAATTCTTAGGATCATAGCAAAAAACAATAAGTTATTTACTTACTAATTTAAAATTCCTTAGAATAATTTAAGAATTAAAACTTTTTAAGGCTTTCGAAATACATTACTGAAAGTAATTAAAAATTTGTCCGTTTCTTTTATAATGGCTTAAAATATTTCTAATATTTGAAATTACTTCAAATTATGCAAAAAAGGTGATATTTATGTTTATTGAAAGGTTCGTTTAATTTGCGTTTACTTTTTCCTGCCCAGTAAATTTCAACCACAATGTGAATTGGTTCCAATACTAAAAGGACCTTAAAACAAGCCCTAACTATTATATAACTAAAATTGAATAATTTAAAGAACAGCAGTTAAGTTAACCCACGAAAATTCTAAACCACTTTTTTCTGTAATAAACGATGGACTGTGAGTTCACTCAAGCAAAATATGATTGCGCATTTTAAATTTTAATAACTGGTTAAAAAAAACTGGATTGGATTCTCCTCCAATATAATTAAAAAGCAAGGCAAGAACTTTCTTTGCACGACAAGGTCTTTATCATTAGATAAAGTGCAAAGTCGTTACAAATTCAATTCTAGCAATTCTTGTTTTTTTAAGAATCAAACTAAATACGCCCATTGAAATTTCACTAGCTAGTGCGACCATGCACAACGAGGTCTCCACTGAACATAGAGTTCAAAGTAATTGCAATCATGCATATTCTAAATAAAATTAAATTTCCTCGAACTCACTTCTACTACGCTAATTCGAAATGAATCAGGATAGTATTCTTGAAGTTACGTCGCTAATGATAAAGAAGAAGGAGGTAGCCAGAGAGACCAAGACAGTTGCTTCCGCGTAGATCTTTGAATTAGAAGAGAGATCTGGTACCGATACCGGGATCAATATATAAGGTGCATTGGTCCCACGCCATCCCCACTTATTAGCCGATGGCGCACGCAATTGATCGCATGATCGAACGATTCGTCGAATCCTCTCTTAGCTCTGCTCGGATGTTCACTTCCGACTCAGAGGCGTATCAATGTAAATGTTCGCCCCATCTTTATTATTTTATTTTAATTATGAAAATAAGACGGACCGTCTCAATATCCAATCATTTAAAATCAAATCAATGGATAAAATCAGTTAGAAATTCCTTGGGATTGGTTTAAATGTTCTAAGATATTTCAAATCCTTAAAAATCTTTCGATATTCATTGAAATTATAATATTTATATTATAATTTATATTTTTTATATTATTGTAATATTTTCCTATAATATCCTATATTAATTTTAAATATTTAAAAAGACTACCTTAATATATTTCAAATTCTTGATTTAAAAAAAATAACCTATAGTATTTGAACTTCCTTGAAGTATCTTCAAATGAGAAAAATAGATTTTATAAAGTATCCGGAATTAAATATTTTTCATGTTATAAACTTGGTAAGTTAAAAAAACTCTGAAAGTTTTGAAATCCTCTCAAATGTTTTGAATTTATTTAAATTGTTTCAATCTCTTTGACATACCTTGGATTATTTTAAAATGCACAAAAATATTTAAAATCTTTAAATATTACTTGAAAAGTATTAAAATAAATACCTGAAAAAAATCTTAAAGTATTAAAAAATATTTTCGATCATTTTAGGACCTTTAATTTCTTCTCAAACTTCTTGAAATTATAAGCGTCTTTGGGAAATTATTTTGATTTTTTTAAAAGAATTTTGTGAATAGAAGTTTTCAAACTTTTACAATTTTTTTTTAAATTACGGAAAATTTTGTAAAGATTCTGAAAGTACCATAGATTTTTTTCAAATACTCTAAAATATTTTAGGTTTTCTAAACTTAATTAAATTAATGAAATCAATTAAAAATTTCTAGGAAAATTTTGATATAATCTGACATTTAAAGTTCTTTAAAACCTTTAAAAATAACTTCAAACTTTTTTAACCTTTTGAAAAAACCTTGTCAGTTTTTACAATTTCTTAAATATTTACTTTACATATGTTAAAATAACTTCAGGATGATCTAAAACATTTCCAATCCTTTTAAATCAAATAAATGGCTAAAATCAGTTAAAAATTCCTTGGAATCTGTTGAAATATTATGATGTTTATTTGAATTATTAGCATCTATCTACAATGCCACAATTTCTTTTTAAATACACTAGAATATACTCCAACCTTTAAAATTTCTTTCCATTATTAAAATAAACAAAAAATTCTTTAAAACTAAATTCTTTAAAATATTGTCCTACCATATACTATAAACTTCTTTGAAATCCCTTTAAATGAGGTATAAAATTTTCAAAACGTCTGAAATTCTTTTGAATTTGTGAAATCAATTAAAAACTCCCTTAAGCTCCGAAGTTGCTAATTGCAAATCTTTTACACTTAAGCTTGTTTCATGACTTATTATGTTACTACCTGCATTGCATTTAATTCTGAGAACCCATTTGCAACCCCTTCTCTTTTTATTTTTCGGGCATTTGATAAAAGTCTAAGATTAAACCTGAAAAAGTAGATCAAACTCTGTTTTGATAGCTTTACTAAATTCGTCTGTATGAGATCCGCCAAGAGCTTCTTGAACACGGGGATTCGTGTCTAATTAGATTTATCCATCAATTTCTTCTGAAGGATTTGGATCATTATACGCAAATCGCTGTGGATATATAAATCGTGAGAATCTTCATCTTCACTGTCTTGAATTAGATTTAGTATGACGCTCATTTCATTTTGGATATTTATATCACCTAGATTAAAATTCCTTTTCGTCCTTTTGTTTTTGGAGACAGGGTCGAAGGAGAAGCAGTATTCTACAGTATCCCAATTCAATCCTCTTTTGATCACGTATTCTACTGGTTTCTTATAGTTTTTTCTTCTAATTTAATTAATAGACATCTCGCATATCGACCAGTTTCAATAATAAATTTAATTATTAAAAATTTGCTCGGTTTGCTATTTACTATGTCCTAATCCGCAGATCGTGACCGATTATTGTCGTCGGGCCCAATGCTAGAAGGATATTCAAAATAGCCCTCACAATTTTATTATTATAATTTTAAAATAATTCCACCCTTGGAATTAGAATAGGTTCCTCTTCACCAAGTCGGAACACAAATTTTCTCTTGAGACAGCGGAGGCCTTTAAATCAGAAGTGATTTGCAATGAGAGACTCACGTGAGATATAATTTTCTGTAGATCTAACATTAATTATTACAAAGGATTCGAGATTGAAAATCTGTTTATTTTGATTCATAATTTTAATTTCTATTCGAGAACTCATGATATTCTAATTATGAGATTATTGGAACCACTCAAGCAATATATGATTGCGCGCACAGTATTTAATTCAGGATTCCACACATAAGTGACGATAGACACGGAATTACTCTATTCTAATCGATAATCTTTCTTATTTCTCACAAAACCAATGATTCCGTATAGCGAGGTCTCCATAAAATGTAGTGCAAAGCTGTAACGTAAGCCAATAATTGAATTTATTCAATGTCCAAACTAAATGGAATTCTACCATTTTCTGCACAATTTAAATTTCACTTCGCACAACGAGGTCTTCATCGGTTAGAACAAAGTGCAAAGTTGTTCAGAGAGAAATTCTCTACTGATTTTGCATAAATAAAAAGAATTTACTTGCAGAAAGAGTTTTAATAAAGCTTGCCCAATCTATTCTGATTTTAAAAACGTTCGTTCTCACACAGCGAGGTCTTCAAGAAATAAAGAGCAAAGCTGTCACGAAATCAAACGTCGATTTACCAAAATATCCCAAAATGTATGGAGTAATCAAACCAAGTTAACGGAGCAATTATCCCTTACGATTTCATCGCACGCAAACTTCATGGAATGAAGTCTTCTTTATCTCTAAACATACTTTCTGAAGATATTTCCTGCTCTAAAGTTCTCTACATCCAGAGAGAACTTCAGATGTGGCTTAATCTCACAGCTCCCGAATAAGAGTGATCGTTTCGTATCTCTTGACTTCCTTTGGGACCCGCGATGACCCGCATTATCCCTACCATTTCCCATTGATATGCGCGACTTGCGCGGAATTATCGATCATATAAAATTTGTGAAATCACTTTCACGCACAAGTTCATATTCGTTTTTAAAATTCACTATTCAGTCAGGAGCGTATGAGATTGACGTCTTTCTCTATTATCGGGAATATTTAATTTTATCTTGGAAAATTCAGTTTATGATTTCAGAATTAAGACTGACCATCCTAAACCTTATGAATAGATGTCTCTGAACCGAACCAGATTTCTTATACAGCTTGAAATCCTAATTGCTGTTTTGGTTAGCTATTGCTAATATTGGCAGTTGTGGAAATTGCTTTAGCCCAAAAAAAATTTAGGTAGACCGACCTGCAGAAAGAGACATCCTGTATGTGCGCTTTAATCACTTTTTAGTTTCATTTGAAAAAAAATTTAAACATGGTAAAAACAACAACAGCAACTTTTTACTTTTTGTGTCTGAAAACTTTGAAAAGGTGTTGCAGTTTATTTTACCATGGTACCGACTTTATCAGTGGGCGGTTTGTCTTCTAAACTTAAATAAAAATCCTTTTTACATATTGTTTTATAATAGAATCATTTTACATTAATTTTATCAAGATGTACTTGGCTTGCACTCAGAAAATCGATCGAACCTTGATTCTATGGTGTACAGATCACGTTTTCTGCTACATGCAAAGATAACTTTATCCTTTTTGTTATTCGTTCTTGCACAGTTTTAGGTTATTATCACTGAACGTCCCTGATTGGTGGTTTCAGAGTCAGAGTCAGAAAAGTCAGTTATTAATTCTGGTGCAAACAAAATATTTTCTCATTTATCTATTCTTTGTTCCGTGGAATCCAATATACAAACATGAATTCTACCTTTTCTATAAATATCAGTTGTTTTTTCGACAGCTAGCCCTACCTTTAGCTAGCCTTACCTTTTGCGATTCAACTTGGTTTAATTATAAAAATGAGTTTTTATTGTAGCACTTTGTTTTTCGTCATTAGCTCTTTTTCTGCACTCTAAAGTTTTATGTCCAGGCTTGGCTTACTCGTAGAGGTGTAATTGCCATTATTGCCATCCTTTTTCTGTCGATACTAGGCATTTATTAGTTTTATTTTTCAAGCTGCAGATTTCGGGATATCATCGCAGGCTTTAATGGCACAACTAAAATTTTTTAAACTGTTTAGTACACTGTAAAGTAGTAATATTATAGTCTATATATCATCATAAACAGGGATATCCATTCCTAATAATTGATCAACTGTTTTAAACAATTTACGTAAGCGGTTGGACATATTTTCGTTTTCGTCCATTTAAAAAAAAGTAAATGGTTTAACAAAGTTACCTTTCTTGCGGGACCTTTGGACTTATATAATTGTTCTATCTTTGGCCACACATCGTTTTAATATTTTGTAGTTTTTCAAATGACCTGATTCTCAAGAATTAATTGCAAGGATTTTGACTGCTTTCTCTCATGTGGCAGCTTTAAAAAATGATTAGATTCTTGGCTTCCCCTTTCTTCCATGAAAATATTCTTCACGATAATTTTTGACGAGAATCGGTTTTATATGTTATCGCCAAGGATAGTAATCCTCCTTACCGAGTTTTTAACGTGAGCCAAAAAACTAGATACCATTTCATTTACAGAAAGTCCTTTTTCAAACCAATTTTTTATGACACTAACGTATTCATAACCCAGTGGATAAATTCTGGTACAATATAAATTCAGGGTTACAATACAGTTTTTCCAGAAAGATGAGATTTGGTGAAATTAGGAACAGGATACGTCGTTCTTCAAAAAGAATGATAAGTAAGTTGTTAATATTATAGATACGAAATATAATCACGAATTGTCGGTAGATAATTACATTTAGGCTCGTATTGCATATGTGATTTTTAACCCAACAAAAGCTGTACATAAAAAATTACAGTAATTACAGTATGCTATGGCATATACGAATAAGTGAAACATATTTAAAACTTCCTATCAACTAAAGCTCAAGAATTTTCAAAAATCTGTTTTCTGTAACAGAATGAAGAATTTTATGTTCACTGCTCTTCACTGCTCTTTGCTTGTATACAACCAATTTAAATGCATTACAGTATAGATTTTTAAGTGGATGGCAACGTAAAATTTTTTACCTTTGCAGTAATTGACGTACAATCCTCCTAAGATGTTATAAGGTTGTCGGAAAATTACTTGAAGCGGATGACACTATCAGTTTGTTATTTCTAACTCAAGTTTTATCATCTTGTATACCTCTATATAAAATGTCTCTACCTCGTTGGGCTTGCATGATTATTTACAAAAACAGGGTTATTGCTGAAGATGCATGATGGGTAAACGAGAAACAGTTAATTTCTTCTGATCTATCTTTTCCTCTCCTGTATTCTCTTCCTTGCGTCAGACGATACCCAATTTTTGTCACATTCAACGCAAAGCGCATTCTGGCTTGCCCATTCATTTTTTTTCATTAGTTGACGCATGTGCATTTTGGTCTTTTAATCTATTGTCGGCTTTTTGCCTACTCTGTTGGCACAATGTGCCCTCGGAATGGGCGAGGAGACACTAGAAGCACCAGCCTCTAAGAGAACCCTGCTGGTGACATTTCGATGTACTTGCTTGTGCATTTAAATGGCTGAGATGCTTCCCCGAACGGGCGTCCGGATCTTCTTGGTTCGATCAAGCTTCATATTGAGGGCGTTAATACGCGTAGCCTATGAAGAGGAGAACAATTTTTTCAAGACTTGAATCAGCCAAAACTCTTGCAGAAACCTTTAACTCGACAATTGACGGCCCAGAGGTCGGTATCCTCTGAGATATCTTCACGGAGGGAGGCAGCGATTTCAGCCAAATCTTGGGGCTTGGGAGGAACCAGCATCTCAATGCTCCTCGTTGTCCTAAATAACTATTATCTTTTAGAATGTACTTGCTTTGTTTGACGCTTCCTTACCTTCGCCTGCAGTTTGTTTTATCAGTGGTTGGCGAAGCGCTCCGCGTACATATCTATTTTGCAAAAGGTAGCCACGCTAATTTCGCAGTGTCTGATGCGGAACGTGCTAAAGCTCTGGGTGTTTCGGACAACCAAGAGTATTCATACGCACTAAAAAGCCACCAAGTTGTCCACTTAATTTGGGGGCGTCGTTGGTTCTCCGACGTGTTTTCATCTAAATTCTTTTCAGTGATCCAAAGCCTAAGTGACCAGCATCATTTGCCGACAAATTGTCTCGTGCTCCTGTGCGTTCGATTATTTTGAACATTGTCTACAACTTTTTGGTGTTATTTTCGTATCATTTTTGTCGCTCATTTAGTTTGATAACAATTTGTTTAGTTCTTTTAAAAATTTCCTTAAAATAAAATTGCCTATGTTTTTTCTTACAGAATCGAGGGTTATACAAGCAGTACATACGATTCCACAACATGGACATGCGAATCTACAACAAAAACATCAGCCTCCACATCATGGACCTGGAATTCAAACAGTGCACATTCGGGGACATCAATATCTAATTCAACGTAATTATGAATTCAAAAAGTCTTTTTCGACTCACTTTCACTTGAAATAAAATTAGGATAATAAATTAAGTGCAGTAATTCTCGGGGATTTTAAAGAATTTCAATAAGGTATTTTAATACATTTCCCTGCATATAAAAGGATTTTATAGGGTCATAAATATTTCAATATATTTAAAGAAATGTAATCAGATTTTATCTAGGTTTCGGGGATTTCAATGAATTTTATATTTTTAAGGGTTTCGAGGAACTGATTTACAAGAATTGAGGAATTTTAAGGAATTTCAAAAATTCTAAAAGATTTTCAAACATTTTGAATGGTTTTAAAGAACTTTAGAGGCTTTTAAGGAATTTGAAGGCTATTTTAAAAGACTTTAAAATATTGAAAACACTCTGGGGTATTTTCAAAGATTCCAAAGAATTTTTAAAAGATTACAAAAAGTTGGATAAACTTCCAAGGATATTAGTCATTTAAAGTAATTTAAAAAATTGTTTACGATTGTGTAAAATTCCTAAAATATTAGAAGATTAAGAAGGATTTTATATAAAATGTAAGATTAAAGGATTGTAAGGATTGTAAAGATTTGATATAATCTTGTAATATTTTAAGGTGTACAAAACGGAATTTTATTAGCTTGAGGGAATTCTATAAAGATTTCCAAAAAGTAAATTTTTTTTCAATTTTCAAGAATATGTTCTTCTAGTTAATATCACAAAAGTCAGAAATTCGGTATGTCAATATTATCTGCACAAATCCAAATGCATTGAATGCATTTGAAAATTTAATACCTCGAAAAAATCATAAATAACTGTACATTTAAAATCATTTATATATGGTTAAGACACCTGAGATCACAAACTAAACATTAAAGAATTAGTACCGAAACTGGTCGAACATTTAAGAATTATGAATACTTAAAAACGAATATTTGCGAATGTAATCTTTTGAAACTCAAAAACTTTTGTTTCAAGATTACCAAAATACGCTTTTTTAGATTTTCGCATACCCAAATCATAAACTCTAATTGCAATTACAGATCAGGTTTTTCTAAAACTTTGGGAATTATATAATTTCTGATTGAAAGCTTCAAAAATTAGAAATCTACGGCTAATTGAACCATTTAAAATTAAATAAGCCCCAACTTCTTTTAAAGATGAAGTATTCTAAAAGTTGATTTGTGAAATGAAATCGTTAAAAGCGGACGTTTCTAAATATAGGTCAATTTTTTGACCCGAGAAGAAAACAGTGTTTTTTTACGAATCTTTGGGATAAATTTAAGTCCGTATTCCGTTTTCCACCATCAAGTCACATTTTGTAGATTTCGTATATTGGCAGCATTGCTATTCCAATATCTGATCCAGCTGTAGTAAACTAAATTTTTCTTACAGAGCACGGTCGAGCCGTTCCTATTCTTGGTGATAAAATGCTTCACACACATGATTTCACACTTTTGTGTAAATTCATATGGAAAACTCGCTTTCCTCCAAGGCATATATGTGCACATCAAGGTGACTTACAAACTAACATATAATTTATTTTTAATATTATAGAATTTTGGCTAAAACGCTTTCTTGTTTCCCTCTTCTAATTATAAAGTGTTTTATATAAGCGGATCCAGAGGTGGCTAAAATGAACACATTCCTACTCTCCTCGCGGGTCCAAAGGGGGAGGGTCGGTAAGGCCGGTTTTTGGCCTAATTTATTTTTGGACCAAAAAATCTGAAAAAATCATGGTAG
>JAAAKG020136295.1:0-13251 GCA_010014905.2 Druon quercuslanigerum
GGGGAGTGGAGTGGAGTGGAGTGGAGTGGAGTGGAGTGGAGTGGAGTGGAGTGGAGTGGAGTGGAGTGGAGTGGAGTAGAGTGGAGTGGAGAGTGGAGTGGAGTCGAGTGAAGGAAGTAGAGTCGAGTGGAGTGCAGTGGACTGGATTGAACGGGATTGGAATGTATCGGATGGATTGGATCAGATTGGATAAGATAGGATTAGAGTAGATTAGAATGGAGTGAATTTATATGAATTTGATTAAATTGCATTGGATTGGATCGAAATAGATTAGATTGGAGTAAATTGGATGGATATATATTGAATTGGATTGAAGTGGAGTGAACTCGTTACAAATAGATTTCTGTTTGCACGCAGGGCCGAGCTATTATAAGTGCATCTTTTCGTATGGCAAACGATACCTAAAATATCACTTTTTAGGATAGACAGTGAAATTTGTTCTTAGCGTGCAACGTACTATAATGTATCTAAGACTGCTATCTGATTGGCCTATGGACTTTTACATCCATACTTTATGATACGATTTATTGGAGTGGAATGAAGTAGATTGGATTTAAATCAACTGAATTGGACTGATGTGGATACATTGGATTGGCTTGAATTGGATTAGAATAGATTGGAGCGCATTGGAATAAAATGGATTGGAATGAATTGGATTTGAATGGAATAAATGGAATTCGTGTGGATTGGATTGAAATGGAGTTTATTATATTTAATTGGAATAAATTGGTTTAGATTGGAGTAGAATAACTAGATGGGAATTATGTAGATTGAAATGGGTTAGGGCGGATTGGAATTAATCAAAATGAATTATTTTTCATTGAACTGGATATAATGGGGTTGTAGTGATTTAGATTTAAATGAATTTGATTCGATAGAAATAAATTGACTGGAGTGGATTGAGTTCGATTGGAGTAGAGTTGACCAGAATGGATTAGTTTGGATTGGATTGCATTAGATTGGAGTAGTTTGTGATGGATTGGAATAAAATAACGCGGCTTGGAGTGAATTGGATTTTGTCAGATTTAATGGTAATGAATTGGATTGGATTAGAATAGATTGGATTATATTAGAATGGATTTGATTGCCTCTCATTATGATGAGAATGTAATAACTCAGCATTGCTTTTTTGGTTAAAAAAAAAGAGAATTCTAATTTTCCAAATTACAGTTTTCGATGCTTTAACTTTCAATCTTAAAAAGTCTGTACATAAATTTAAAAAAGAGACTTAAGTGATTAAGAAATTTACCTGGATGGCCTAGTTTTTAGAGAATCTTACAAACATATTTTTTCGAAGCACCTAACGGTGATGATTCATCATTTATAGTAGACCTCATAAAAAATTTCTGAGGAAGAAGCAGGCGCTTTGACAGCTTAAAAGATTGTTAAAACAATGACACTCATGAAACTGAATGCCACACATAGACAAGGTTGACGTATGAAAACAAAAAGAGAATGAGTACAGTGCACGATTTTCAATCTGATGAATCACCAACATATTACTTGTAAACACTGTGGATTCAATTGTTCCTCATTATATTAAACAGTTTCCTCAAATTCGAAAGAATGAGGGTTGTCTACATCCTGGTCTTATCTTCGGCGTTGATCCTCAGTTGCATTGGTAAATATAAAAATATATATTTTTTGTTCTTTACGTTTTATTCTTTGTTTTTGAATTTTGAAACTTCAAGCCATGCTGACGTGTACTTTTGAAAGTGTCCCATATGTGAACGTGAACATATGGTAAATTCCCAGATGTGCAGAGATATCCAACTGGACCTTGTGAACGTAACGGTTATGCAGCAGAGTGCATAAATACGAGAATTTTCAGTTTCGCGACGGCGCAAAAGCGTTCCCGGCAGTGGCTTTCTGTCGCACACATGGAGTCCATACCATTTCTGCGGTGACCGGCATCTGGTCACTCGCATTTAAACTAGCTTATTCTAAGGTGGCTTACTCTAGGCTGGCCGTTATAACTGGGACCATAAGTAAACATATGGTACATTCCCAGATGTGCAGAAATACCCTATTGCACCTTGTAAACGAAATGATTACGCAGCTGCCTGGTGGTAAAGTGACCACATAGTTCCGAGTTACACTAGCGAGCCTAGAGTTAAAATTTGACGCAGTATTCAACACTTTTCTTATCTTTAGACACATTTATATTTACTTATTTGTATTGACTCATTTATTAAAAAATCATAAATTAAAAGTGGTATTTGGAAACCTGGCGCACAATATTGCGTGTCCAGCCACCCTGATAGTTTCGGCCAGATGTCCTTCCGTCGGTCGTATTTTTGTCCAAGGAGGAGAAGTAAGAGTTGGGGAATGTAGGTTTTGAATCAATATTTAGCTACAATTTTTATGACATTTTTTTCTTATAGACATTTAATCTCTTTGTATGAAAATTCATTTGTTTGGATAACAATTCAACGATTTCGTTTAAAATTTACTTTAACTGGTTAAAAGCTTTTTTTCCAGCTTATATTTAAACTATACTATAATATACTATTTTTCTTTATTGTATCACGTTTAGATGATAATTGGTGTATATTATTTTATTTGTGTAGAAAACTCATGATCTGAGTTGAAAGTTCAACTATTTCGTTAAAAAAATTTTTTCATTGAAGATTAATCGTTTTAGTTAAAAGTTCCTTTTTTTAAACATTTCACAAATTTTCTTGTAATTTTTTTTTAAAAATGATTTTTTTTACCAAAAATGTAGCTTATCTATTTGTAATATATAATTAACTTTTTAAAGTAAAATAATGCAAATTATTATTGGTGTTTAATTGAAAAATCTAAAAAAAATCTGTTTTAGCAATTCACCTTTTATGGCTTGAAAACGGAATATTTTTGATCAGATGTTTTTCTTTATTGATAGAAACATGTTTCTTCATTCAAAATTTAACTTTCTAGTTGTATCCAGTTTGGTTAAGAATTTAACTTAAAAGATCATTAATTCCACTGAAAATGTAAAAGTCAAATTTGACATTAATAAATCTAAAATTTTCATGAGTTCTATTATGCACAGGAATTATGCGTGTCATGATTTTCGCAAGAAACTAGTTTTTTACAGCAAGCACGGCAGAAAAAGTGCGCAATCATTTTTAAAAACATTTCGAACAAGATGATTGAGTTTTGAGTCAAGATTGTGAATTTTTTTAAATAAAAAATAAAAACAAATTTTCAGATTAACAAAAGTTTTTTTCTTAAGTCTATAGAAATTGACATGACTTATTTAATAAGATGGATAAGAAAAATTAAATTTTCAATGCCATTTTTAAGCAGAAGAGAAAAATTTTGAAACATAATAGTTGACTTTTGAACTTTTCGAACTTTTGAAAATTTCACCCAAATTCCATTAAATGAACATTCATTTTGAAATTTGTCTATTTATTTCATTTTACACTTATATAAATAAATAACTTTGCTATGATTCTTGGGAACATTAAAAAGAAATTAAAGATTTCAGGTTTCGAAAATGTATGATTTTTTTATTTTCCAGGATAATAAAAAAATTTGTGAAAAATTCGAATTAGTTTAAAAGATATTTCGAACAATTCGAGAGGTTTATCAGATCTATTACAAATTGTGAGAACTATGCGTTTCAAAAAGTTTGAAAAATATTTCAAATTTAAAAATATTGGCCCTAACTCTTCTAGACATTTTCGAACTTTGTACCATTCTTTAAAAACGTTTTGATAGATTTTTAAATTTTCTTTACAAATTAAATTTGCAAAACAAAAAGTATTTTTAAATCTTTCCAGCTATTTTAAGAATTTTTAAAAAATTTTTTAAAGCCTTCCAAAGTTCTTAAAAAGTTTTTGTCAGTTTTTTCGAATTCTTTAAAAATTTATATTTTTTTCAGTTTTTGGATTCTTATATTCAAATTATTTTTTAGCCATTTCCAAAACTCTTAAGCATGATAAATGTTTTTTTAAATTAATCAAGTTTTTGAATTATTTTTCTCTATACTGGTAGTTGTAAAGTCACGGTTTTTGAAAAATGTTCTACTTTTTGTCTAATTTTCAATTGACTTAAGATAATAGTGACTTATCGTTAAAAAACATTACTTTTGATATAGACTGTTATGGTTAATAGTACTCACTTTGAATAATGCTAGAAATTAGGCTTTTTCTGAAAAAAATTTTCTTTTATTTTAATTAAGGAAAAATAATTATTTAAACAAATTATTATTATTTGAAAAATTAATATTAATTTTTTTAATTTTTTAATTTTATATTAATTTTTAATTTTTTCTCTTTGCCTAATGGTAGAAAGTTGCCCTGTTTTTTAAAAATATTTAACTTTAATTTGGCTATTTAGTTATTAAAAATTATAAATAAGCATTATTGGGAACGAAATCGTGGCGTTTTTTGTTGAAAATTTATTAAAATCTGCATCTTTTTGCAGAAAAATTCAACTGTTTGCTTTAAAATTTAACAATGTTGCTAAAAATTTATCCTTTCTGGTTGAAAATTCAACTGACAATGTAGTTTTATTCAACAGTTCAATAAACAGTTTATTCTTTATGCATCAAAATGAAACTGCTTGTTTAAAAATTTGCATTTTGGGTTGAAAATTGAACTATTTTGGTACACATTTTTTTGGTTTGAAATTCACATTTTTTATTTTAAAAATGCAACTTTTTTTTTAAAGTTGCCTTTTTGGGTTGAAAATTCAACAGTTCATTTTCTTGTTGAAAATTTGTCTTCTGGATTTAAAAATTCATAAATTTTAGTAGAAACTGCAACTGTTTGCTTTAAAATTCAACAATTTTGTTAAGAAGATATCCTTTCTGATTGAATATTCAACTGTTCTGTTAAACACTCATCGTTTTGAGTTAAAAATTCAACTATTTTTGTAGAAAATTTACTTTTTGTTAATGTACAGCTAGAACAATTTTAAATCCTTTAAAGTACTCGGGGTGGACTTTTGGGGCTGCTTAATATCATTATGGGATTGCGAATATAATCTGGAGTTTTCTAAAGGTGAATTTTGTGACTATTCTCAATTTAAAAATTTATTGGCTGTTTTACATGGAGTAACTTCTGAACTGTTTCGTGAAAAGTAGTAGGGGTAGATTTTTTGAGGCTGTCGCTGAGTCGAATATCTCACGAAAACTCCAGCGCGAGCGTTGACTAAAATCATAAATACTCCTAGACTATTAAATATTTTGATCTAAAACTTTCCAAAAAACTTTATTATACCTTTCTCAGAATTTTTGTCGCGAGAAGTATTTTCTTGCTCAAAATTCCCTGGCTAAACGAAACGCTGGAAGTAACAAGTGTTCTATTTGCGCCAAGCATCAGAAAAACATTAATAATAATTTTTGAAAAAAACAGTTTTAAATTCCTATCATATTGTTGAAGTGAAAAACGGATTAAAATCAAGTTTTTCAAAAAAGTAAGCTTTTTGGTTTTATTTCAAAAACTAAAAAAGTTACAACTTTTTGTCTGGTGAAACAAAGATGCGCAGTAAAATTTCACGTCCAGATATATGCCTTAAAAATTTTAAATCCAAAATTTGTTTAAAAGCCTCCAGGGGGCTATGATTTCGAGAAAATTCTAAACGCCATTATACGATCCGGTCCCTCAATTGACGTTTACGGTACAGGAACTTGCCGAAAGAAACTGTTTATGATCCTGCAAAGGAAGCTGTACCAGAGATGGAAGCTTCGAAAGGATTCTGCATGCGCTCCTTTGTAAAGTAAATTAAGACTGGGTTCCTCTGCACCGATTCACTCTGAGAAGTGAGCCTAGTTTTATTTTCAGTCTATCATCCGTGGACTAAATTGTGGTGCAGTTCCTGGTAGTGGCAACTAACGCTTAAAGAGACATCGGAACCATCAGCAACAATCCGCAAATTAATGTGTTTTTAAAAACTTTTTCTCTGATGAACTTGATTTTGTATTATCAGCCACGGATTAAGTCAAGTTCCTGATGGGATATAGATGTTATCAATTTAATAAGCAGTTTCAAATCTCTTCTAAACATCTTGTAGTAGTCACAAATATGAGTATATAGTGTATAGTTTAGAATTCGTATTTTCCTACTCTTGTTCATGCACATCGACTGCGAGCGTTTGAGGTGACATTAGCGCGTTATATACTTTTGTAAATTTAGTTCAGCTATGTGTTTCTACTGCATTGTGGCCTGAAAAACTTTCAAATCGCATTAAAAATTCTTTATGTGGATTGCTCTTCAAAATACGAATTTGAAAAGAAAATCTTGAAGATAGCTTTACTCTGCAAACCATATCTCAAGCTAGAAAATATCAGTCTGATTCAGTCTGATTGCAAAAGGTTTTACGGTAAGCATCATCAGATTGCAACGAATACTATTGCCGTTTTCCCTGATCAATTTCGTAGTTGAAATGTACTGAACCGATATATTTAAAAACGTCGTTTCTATTTCGAACCATCCATCAAAATGTTTCAATATGATTTTTAAATTTAGCAGACCAAAGTTCATTGTAAACATTTAGCGTCAGTGAATGTACAACATTTTTTTTTACTTTGTACACAGTATGTCTATAGCATATAAACCTGGTTTCATTTTTTCTTCATTATGCACAGACTAGTTCGTAACGAAGTACATGAAAGGGGACCCAATCATATTTATATATACTATTCCTAACCAATTTTTAGCTACAGAAAACAATATCGCCGTGGTGCATACACAGAAAAAGAAGCTGGTGATTTTTTTGCAGACAATATACATGCAAACTTATAAATCATTATTAAAATTTACTGATAAAAATTGCTTTATGTGCACAACCGTAATTCTGTATTTGCAAGCACTGTCCTTTACGGTCGCAAAAGCTGAATATACCGATAAAATTCTGAGAGTAAAATTAAGGCGGCTGTCATGTATTTCCTGCACAATGTTTGCGGTAAAACGCTAACGCACACATTAATGGAAGGATTCTCCAAAAATGTGATAATACTTTTCTTAATATTTGGCCAATGTAAATCGTCGATCAACATCCAAATCGTTTTGATCAGTTAATATGAGTTTCGTATACATCAGCAGTATTTTTACAGAATCATCAAACAGGCCAAGAAACGACGCGATACCGCATTCTCCTAATACTCAGAATGTTTTGACTCCGCATGATATAGATACCCTATTTAATGATTATGAATCTGGGGCATATATGTTTGACCATAATTTTGGATACAATACGTATATGCCTCCGTCTCCGACACAACATGCTGACCAGCATCATCAATTTGGACCAGAACAACACGGTGAGTTTAAAATTCATGTATTTTATAGAAAATTTTAACAAATTTCGATAGAAAATTCTTTTTTATGTTTGAAAATAAGTTTTTTTTCTAAAAATACAACTATTCTATTTACCGGGGAAAATGCATATTTTTAAATTAAAAATTTAACTGCTTAGATAATATTCCAACTATCTTATAAAAAAATTATTTTCCTGACACAAGGCTGTTTATTGCAGTTGAAAATTGTGGCGTAAAAATTATAGTACATTCCTAAAAATTATTTTTTCTTATTAAACATCGATTTTTAAAGTTTTGAATTTAACTGTTTCCTTTTTGTGAAAATTTTTATTTATAGATTGAAACTAAATTAGTTTTTTTTTGTAAGAAAATTTATATTTTTGCTTAAAAATGCATCTTTTTGGTTGAAAAATAAAATATTTGGATAAAATATTTAAAAATTCGATTGCAAAATAATTTTTTTTGCTAAAAATGTAACTTTTTTGTAAAAAAAACTTTTTCTTTCGGTAATTAACTTTTTCTTTCGGTAATCCCGTTTCTTCGTCTTAACAGCCTAAGGAGCCATCCCATAAAAATTTCTGTTAGGACTTTGACATTGTTCCTCCCGAGATTAAGTATTTCTTGCGCTCGATCAGTGCTAAGCTTTGAGCCCAAGACTGTTTTAGGGTGTCTGGAAAGAGAGACCTAACCTCACTCAGTCTGTCGCGATTTTCTGTCGCTAGCTGGATTTTCTGCCTCACAGCACTCACTTGTTGTTCCATTCAGGGATATCATAGCAGCCCTGCTGCCTGGCTATCTTGCCTTTTTTCAAAACTGCAGAGGCGCCTTTGCTGTGATGCAAGTTAATGTGGGTCATGGTTAGTCCGGGAGCAGTCTTTTAGGTCTGCTGCCGATCTTCCTGTATCGCGACAGGCTCCTGCTACCCCGTCTGGCAACACTAAATTTGACCTGTCCAAAATGATAAGAGGGCCTGTTGTTGAGGACCTTCCGCTGTGATTCCAGTTGCTTGATTCCCGCTTCCTGAGGCTTACTGTGCCTGATGCTTTCCCAGAGCGCTTTCTTAAGTGAGGGATTGAATTCTTCCAACCACCAAAGGACCGAAGACGGGTCTTCCAGTTTACCTGGGAACCACGTGATACCTCTCACCATCTTTTCAAAAGACTCAACTCCACCCGTCTCACTGAAGTGCTTAAACTACTTCGTAGTGCACAGCGAGTCCAGGTAGCTCGTACCTGTCACGAGCATCGTCAGAGGGTCAGCACTTTGAGCGGCTGTCAATCGACACCCTGTTGTTCGGCTGCTAGGCTGCCCTGTGTCTCTTCAGGGCTTACACCCCCCCCCCACCCCCGGGTAAGTTGTCCTCTAAATTCCTTCCTGTCTTTAGGGTTCTCACCGCTTGTTATCGGCGTTGTAGTCGCCGACGTTCCAGCTTCCACAGCTGTATTACTGGCCTGCTGTGTTTGTCTATGCAGTCAGCTTTTCAGGAAAACGTAGATGCGTTTCTTCATTTTGGTGTACTTATTGGCCGCTCCCATTTCCACAGCCTCAATCAGAGGCACCGTCAATAGCTCAGCTCTCAGAAGAGCTCTCTACAGCCGCTACCTGAGTTTGACTTGCCGGAGAGGCAGATTAGGATGAAAGGGTTATATTAGACTTGCCAGGGAACAAACCCTATCCGGTATCTGCCACCACCCTTTCTCCTTAGGTTTTGTTTTTATGTAATTTATTTTGTGGTCACGAGTAGCTAGTGAAATAAAAAGTCCGCTCCTGCAGAACCCTGCTTGCAGGCGTCATACTTATTACTCGGAGAGGTCGTGCAGTATGTCGAATCCAAAAACTGGAAATAATCCCGAGAGGGTCGTCGTCCCAGAGATCCAGAACGCCTGTTTTAGCTACACTCTTTCTTCCTTCTATCATACTATAATCATACATGCCAGGAGAACCGGTTTATGGGGATCCTTTCTTCAATATCGATACGCCTGCAAGCCTCCCCATCAACTACAAGGTCTTACAGCCCCTAGGAGAGTTACTTTTTTTCTTAATTGCAAAATCTTTCTAAATAAAAATATTTCATTTCGGTTTAAAACGTCATCCCTTCTGGTTAAAGATCAATAAGTTATGTTGCAAGTTCGTCTTTTTCGGTAGAAAATTAATATTATGGATTGAAAATGAATGTTTTTGATAGAAAGTTACATTATTTGGTTACAAATAATTTACTTCGTAGATTTTTTGGTCAAAAATTCACTTGTTTGAAAATTCATCTTTATTCGATTAATAAATCAATTGTTATGGTAAAAAATTTAAATATTTATTTAAAAATTAATGCGATTCACCCCTTTACAAAGAGGCGAAATGTCATGATGTGCAAAAACGTTTTTGTCGCTGATTTCAAATCTGTTGTTAGATTTTCAATATACAAAATGGCGTGTTCCATATTGTGGAAATCAAGTATTACAAATTTCTGAAGCCGAATAAAGTTGATGATACTTAGTTTTTTTTTGGGTCGCTAAATCAAAATTTAGCGGTAAGTTTTCACAATGTGGAACGGCAAATGCAGTATAACGAACTTCAACTAGTAAACATGGTTGCGCTTTGGATAAAATTGATGTTCGTTGCGTTCCTGGAGTTTCTGGAGTTTATGTACAATTTGCCCCTCCCCTTTTTTGTCCAATTTCCACGTTTTCAGACCCCGTGAATCCGAAAAAAAGTTTTTGCAAATGTGTCTGTCCATCTGTATGTCTACCTGTGAACACGATAAATACTGAAAAAATCATTTAATTAAATTGGCCGTTTGTACACTTTTTTAATGTCCTAAACTAAAGCTCAAGTTAGTCAGCTAGCCATTTTGGATAAAAAGTTAAAAAGAAACGCAATTTGAATATTTTTAAGACCACTTTCTTTTTTAATTCAAAAATTTGATATAGGGATGTTTGTAGTATTCAAAAAGTCCAACAATTTTTCCTGATGACTCTTTTCATTGAACCCAAACTTACCAGAGTTATAGTATTTACAAAATCAAAAAAAAAACACACGAAAATGAGCATTTTAATCCGCTTTTTAATGTCCTACAAGATTATCCTATAAAATATTTGAATTTTCTTGAAAAATCGAAAATTCAAATTTTTATAGCATAAAAAATAATGAGAAATCCAAAAATTGTATTTATCGGCCAAACTCTAGAAAATACTTGTAAAAAACATCATTAACAGTCAATAAAAATCTTCCCGCTGCTTGGGTACATTCTTATTACAACTTTTTTCTTTTAATTTATTTTTCGTTTTGTATGGGTCGTTTCAAAAAATTTCATTTTTGTATCTTTTTAAAGCTATTTTTTACAATTAAAATCAAAAATAGAACTATCAAAAAACTATTTGTGACAAATTAATTCATTCTTACATCCTCATCAGGGGAGGTAATATATTTGTGCAAAATGTGACTCACACAAATTCTCCTCACAAAATCGAGCGCTTAGCGCGAGGTAAATATAAGGTGACCCATTTTAATCTATAATCCCAAATATCTACTAAAGTACTTTATTTACGAAGAAATGATTTGGACCAAGGTTGACCAGGACCGATGGAGACATTTGACTATATTATCAATTTTGACCTGAAGGTCAATTTTCGAGGTAAAATGGACGTGAGACCCTTTTCTTAAATGAGAACCCTGATCTTTGTCTGCGGATTTAAAAAGAGCGGGAAATTTTACGTCAAAAATGACCTGTAGAAAAATGATTTTGTGACCTTGGAAAGGTAAAAAATTAAGCTCAAATATCTTAGAAACGACTAGAAGCCCTTTTTCTAAATTAACTTGGTTTTTCGAGGTGAACAAACGTTCAAGATACTTCACAAAAGTCGATGGCCTAAAGTGTACAAAAAAAAATTCATCCGGGCACAGAGTTCAATGTAAGAAAAATCGTCTTGACCTTCAAGTTAGCTTGACAATTGACTTGAAGGGCATGCTGTTTAAAGTGATGTACACCTTAGCATTTCATTTACTTTTAAGAAGCATCTGAACGTTTTTTCACCCGAAAAAAATCAAGGCGATTCAGAAAAAGGGCAACTGGTCGTTTATCAGACATTTGACTTTAATATTTACTATTTGAAGCTCACAAAAGCCATTTTTTCACACGTAATTTTTAACGTAAAATTTCCCGCTCTTTTCAAATCTGCTGTCAAAAATAGAGATTTTTATTTAAGAAAAGCGCAATACCTGCATTTGCCTTTGAACATTCACCTCAAGGTAAAGATTGATGGTACATTCAAATGTCCACCTTTGTCCTGGTCAACCTTTGTCCGAAACATTTATTCGTAGATAAAGTAATGTAGAAGAAATTGGGATTATATAATAAACTTGCGAGCGAAGGGAGCCGTGCGCGATAAGAATTTGCCCGCGAGGAAGGTAGATTTTGATTATTAAAAAAAGATTGATTCATTCACAGAAACTTTTCTTGCTCCTCTGAGCATAAAATATGATATCTATATGCCCTTGGTTTTTAAGGTCAGAAATTTTTTATACACTTTTACTATATCTTTTCTATATTCTGTTTTTAGTTGCAGACATGCAGCATTTTTCTACCATGCATTATGCTCCTCATATGCCTTTTGCTCCTGCCATGACATCTGCTCATGCCTCGTCTTCGGCTCACGCAACGTCTTCTGTTCCTAATAATCTCCCCTATCCTACACTATTTCAAATGACAATTGAAGAACTTCTATTTGAACGATTTTTCCCCGAATTGAATCCGACCCGGGAACTTGGAATTCAATTATTCGAATTTTATACCGATTTAGGAATTCATTTGAAAACTAAAAATATTTTGCACAAAGAGGAGCTAACCGGAGTACATTTTTTAATGGCAGAATTGAATGGTAACGCCTTGGCAATGATCGAAATAGATAAAAGTAAACATACTATTTTACGTGCATTATGTATCCCTGGTAATAATGCAGAAGGAACACGAGCAAAAATAAACGTGTTCACCCACGAAGTTAGCCCAATAGATAAAGAAGAAGAAGAAGACACTCCATTAGGAGTGCATTATGCAATCAGCACACATTTTTCAAGAGAAACTGTGGACTATCCAATTATGCTAGCTTATCCCGTCAGTCTCACTTATCCCAGTAAGCCAGCCTATTCTACCCTAATGGGAGTGAAAGTTCAAAATCTTCCATCTTTTCGATTCTATCCTGCTGGAAGTTCGGAACGAGAACTTTCAATTCAATTATACAATTTTCTTCCTAACTCAGGAGTTTATTTAAAACATGCTAGTGGGCGAAAATGCGCAATGCCGCCCCTAGGAAAATATGTGTTAGTAGGACCCAATGGTGACGCGTATGCAATATTTAAAATACTATCAAATAGGCAGATTTTGATTGGACTATATCAGGCTGAACATGATCCTCATGGCAATGATCGATTAAAAATAAATATACGATCACACCTTCCTAGCCGAATTAGTAATGAAGAAGCCAAAGACGTTCCAATTGGAAACCATCTTAAACTCGCAGACTTGTTTTACAAGAGGAATGTGCGTCCGGCGCATAAGGTGAACGCTGAAACAAGTAGATCAGTTCGACCCAGACGTTCATGAACTTTTAAGTGAGGGGCGACCAGATGCAGATTAAAATTTCAAAACTGCGCTTTCTATCAAAACTTGTCTAAAAATAATCTTTTTCGTTTGCAAATTCATATTTGCATGTACAAAATTCACATAGTTAATAAGTTTTCTGTTTTAGTTAGAGATTCAATTACTTGGTTGAAAGTTCTTTTTTAACATTAGTACTTTGGTGGAAAAGTAATCTTTTTTTCTTTATATATTTTTTTTATTACAGATTAAACTCTCCTTTTGAAAATGTTATTAGTTACGTTATTAGTTATGTAATTAAATGTTGCTTGTTCAATAAATTGAGATGATTTTAAAATAAAAATTACAAATTCCAATCTTTTCATTTGAAAAACATTTTTAACTCCTACTTTTTAATAAAAAAAAAAACAAT
>JAAAKG020136296.1:0-13251 GCA_010014905.2 Druon quercuslanigerum
GTATTTTCAAAAACGCGATTTTAGTTTTTTGAGTTTTCAAAAAAATGTAAAAAAAAATTTCACTACGATCATTTTTTTTTCTTGAATTGAGATGTCATTGCAAACAATTTCAGACCTTGAAAAATTAAATCAGTTAATTAGAAACAAAGATATAGAACTATTAAAAAAAAGTTACCAAAAATTTCAAAGTCCATTTCTCCGCCATTTTTTTGAATTTTCAAAAAATATTTAGGGTTATGTTTCTACACTAATATAGAACTGTCTACTGTATATCATCATCAATAAAAAATAATGTAATTATATTTGTATATTTTGTTCAATATTTTTACAAGAATTTTCACAAATTTTCGAATTACCGAGACATTTTCCAAATACAGTATGTTATTCAAGAAGAAAAAATCAAATTTCTCCTCTTCCAAGTTATAGAATAAATGCTCCAGGTTCGTGAGTTCAAGACCGTCTGAATTCACTACTATGTTTTTACTATGCCTGCTCTAAGATCTTACTTTTACAAAAATTCTTGATTAACATAACTGAATTCTATTGAATTCATAGGGTTGAGTTCCCAATGAAACTGAATATGCGGCGAGACGGCTAGACTTTTAGAGTCCTTACGTAACTCAGAATCCCGCTTTATCATACTTTTTTTGTATTCGCCTTTTATCATTTCTGCATCAGCCACGAATTCCTCCAAAGGGCCGCTTGTCGAAAACTCTCACAGATGAATTTCTATGAAGAAATGCTTTAGATAATGGAACCAATTATTCTCCGCAGGCTTAGGGCCTTTTCATGCGATTGCAATCAGTCTGAGCAAACGTTCTTTTAGGTATCGAGTATCATTTATCCTACAAATTCTTATAATCTAATTCAGTCTCATTCGGTACTCTACACGAAAGTGGCATTCTCTCCTCCTTCAGGCGCACGTGATAATTTGATGTATTAGACGGAAGATGCATCCGACAACGTACGTTTACCATGTGTCTGCCCTAGTACCATGGACTAATCCCAGTGCCCCGCCGGGTACAATCTTCGTCAAACTTACTGCTTCTTTCATAGTTTTCTAGAATCAGAAAAAGTAATTAAAATTGATTCCTAAGTATGGATACTGATTTATTATATCTATTTTACTTTCGCGAAATTTAAAAACAGTGAATTTTTTTACTGAGGAGTTTCTTCCTTTCCTAAAAATAACTATTTTGGTCTAACACGCATTTGCCATTGGCGAATTTTGTTACCGATAAACTATCAACGCTTCCAATATCAGCATAAGCTAGCGACAAGACTTCCATAACGCTGTTAATAGTGAGACCCCAATAACCTTGATCTTTTAAAAATTGTTCAATCTGTGATAAATAAGGTGAAGGTGTGAGGACTGAGCACCTCTCTTTGTAGGACCCTTATGATACCTTTATATACTCAGTTTTTCCATTGTCATACTTTATACATGCAAATGCAATTTCGTAAAAATTCTTTATAATGTTAATCAATTTTGTGCTAATATCTAACGAAGACAGCTTATTCCACAAAAAATCGTGAGGCACAAAGGAAAAGGCTCTTTTAAAGTCTATGAATACCGCATAAGCGACTTTCCTTGCGGATCTAAGATGAATTTGTATAACCTCCCCCTTTCTGAGCCCTGATTGAAATTCAGCAATCACACTATTTTCTCCTCTCCATTTTATTAATCTTTCAGCTACAATTTGAGTAAAAAAGTTGGCTACACAGTTAATCGAAATGATAGGCCTATAATTCTCCGGAATTCCGGGGTCTCCTTTGTCATGCAACATGCAAGTTGATTTTATCAAACAAATCTTCTAGATCAAAAACCAAGTTTTCTAGTGGATAGATAGATAAACGTTTATTTTTCAGCCTGCTGGCCTTAAAAATTGACTTACTTACACTTCCATTTTTACAGAATTTCCTTACAAATGAGTTCTAAAAACCATCCATCCACACATTATCTCTAACACGATCTTGCCTTCATCGCTTCGCATCGCCTCGCACGCATGTCGCTACTTTCTCGCTTTGCCTCAGACTGTCAGCCTCTGCCTCCGCGGCTAATCCGTAATCCTTATCTACTATTTACAATATGTACAATTTCCTTACATCTACTTCCTCTCCTATATACAATCTTTCCTTCTCCATTCCTCTTCCTCCTTCCTTTTTTTCTTCTCCATATTACCCAACACTTCCTCCCCCACGAAACTGCCCTTTTGTCCCCCCTTTCATGCAACAATACCTCCATGCTTACCCTATTTCCCGCACAATTCGCACATCCTCTTCTCTCCATAAAGCCAGAACCTATTATAAGCCTCCATGCATTCGCATCTCATTCGCGCTATAACTTCCTGGATCCCCTGCTCTCCTTTCTCATACAAATCTGGCGCTCTCTACCTTGGCATAATCCACATATAGTTCCCGTTAAACCTTGACTCTCTTATTCTACCCTCCTCTGCTTCCTTCTCTCTCCACGCTGTTTCTTTTAAACAACTTATATATCCTCCTTCCTTCCTCGTGCATACTTCTCACTTCATCCATCTGCAATCCATTCGTTCTAAAATACCTTTCCCTTTCCACCTCCATCCTTCTACCCCTACGCCTGCTCTCGTTCTCCCACCAACTTTCCCTAACCAGCTTACTTCCCCCCTCTTCTAAAAATCAGCTACACCCAAATTAGGTACTTGACACTTTATTTTCTCGAAAATCTCCGACTCTGCCGCACATAAGTGCTTAATAATTTCTCCCGTATCGCTCATGTTGACGATTATTATCTTATTGGTTCTTTCTTTTTTTCAGCGTTAATGCACCTGTGTTCAAGTATTGCTACTTTTTGTATAAGAGTGTGGATATTGACATTAACTTCCCGCGTAGAATCACATGAATTGTGTACTTTCTTCCAAAGTTCATTATGGGAATGTCTTGAGTGTTTCAATGTTTGCTGATAGCTTATCGATTCTCACTTTCTGATCCTCAGATAACAATTCATAATAATTCATGCTACGCATGTCATCCGCATAGTGTGATTCTCATGTAATGCGTGCAAGAACGCGTATATTTCGCCAGCATTAAATGATGATTACTTAGCTGCGAGCGTTACGTAAGAGTCGCATTTCGCCATCACGGAACATAAACACATGCTGCGAGCTTTATGAGTCGCATTTCGTCACCATGCAACTGAATCTTTTCGGAATAGATTACATAGTAGATTGTGTCTAATATGGTGTCAAAATTGTGTCAAGTATTCACCGTAAAAATTATGGTGAAAAATTTTGTTCATAAAACTCTATAATTAAACAAATTCACGAAAATATGTAAAGAATTATAACGAAATATGTACTTAAGGTATTAATAGCCCAGATTTCTTTATTAACACCAAACTTTCGCAGTGAATAGTCCAAAAGAATTACAAGGGCTCACTTTGGATTTTTTGTCGATTAACGATATTTTCTACCTGGAACTGACATCTATGCACGACCGTCAAAGTGAACTTTTTTATTTCGGACCTATAAGAATGTAATATCATTTATTGTTTATAGGGCATAAATAATCACGACGTGCGTGCATAATGCATCGCATATTGCTCGCATTTTCTTATCTGGGTCGTTATCCATAATCGTACTTCAAACAGGGCCCGGAATCTCGCCTTGAATAAATCCTTGCTTATCAGCTTTTATCCGATGTAATGTCACATTCAACACTCTGTAACTACATTAGAACACTTCCCGTAAACTCAGTCAACGATGGAGCGATTTATCATCATCAATATATATAGATGCGAAAATACGTATGTTTCTCCTCTTATAACTTCTGAATCGCTTCACGAAAAGACATGAAAATTGGGACAATAATAGATCATGTCCCTAGGCGATTTCATTGTCGATTTTTTCCAGCCCCCACAAGTCCCACAAGCGCGAGTATTTGCTGTTTTAGGCGTACTCTAAGGAGACGGAACGACCGAAGCATAACCGCTTTCTGTTCAGAATATTCTGAACAGAATATTCCGGGTATAAACGTCGCAACTCCATTTTAACGTCTCTATGACTCTTTCTTTTAATTCTCATTGGATATGATATTTTTGTCAGCTGGTGTCAAAAATATGATAAAGAAGATGATTTGTTTCTCAAAGTGACTGAGAGCTACGTTAGGCTGTCAGAACGCAACGAAGACAATTGTCGAGAATATAAAGTTCCAGTATATGCGTCATATCTCATTCTCGGCAATTGACTTGATTTCCCTAGCAACGTTTAGCGGAACGATATAAAGGCTAATGCTATAAGAGTGATAGAGATGGTAATAAAACACTCTCAGTGCCACATTATTCTTTGAATGTAGGTCATTCCGGCATGAGTTGGACAACTAGATGTTATGTGCCCAAATTCAATCCGGGTGATTTAAGGAAATCAAACGTTAACTCATGCGATATCGACTAATCCTCCACATTTTTGTGGAAGATACTGTGCTTTCACTTGTCAAGGAGCTGTTCACGGAAGTTTTTCTCCTGTGCTTTCTCAATCCGGGCCTTCAGTAGTGAGTACTTGAGATGGATAAGATTTGGTGCTTTTTGCTTACTCCTGATATTGAAGTCAAGTGCTTCCTGATCATTATAAGAAGAGGATCTCGTCCATTTGCGACTATGTGTGCTGTATCCAGAATAATACTTTTGAGAAGAAATTCAAGATTTAGTATTTCGCGACGACCTTGGGGGCGTGAGATGTAGAGTCACGAAACAAAAGAATCAATGTGGATGATTTTGTTCATGTTTATATCCTTTCGTGTCCCGATATCAAGCGATTCGGCTTTCCCTTCGCCTATTAAACCGCTCTAAATCAATAGAGTACTATCGGGACTGAAAGCATGTTTGTTGCAGATACTTTACTCTTTGCTGACAATTAGAAAGAGTAAACCGGCCGGATGAGACGTTTGAATCTGCTTTGGCGAGTATCATTCATAGATCTTACGTCCTCAATGCGGCTCTGAGGCACGATCAGGTATGCAGAGGTCTCTCCAGCGCCAAGTTGTCGTACAGCGCTACTCTCCCACGAACTCCAGGTCTTCTAAATAAAACTTGGCGCATTTTTCTAACCCAAACTCTATTTCAACCTTCTGAGAGTATTCCTCAAAAGTGAATGACCTCATGCTTTCGATTTCCAGGTTTTCTATGAAATTTGCTTTTGGAAAGGCGAACTGCATCAGATAGTGACAATAATGTGAGACAAAAGAGAAGTGGGCTCATGGTATCGACCTTAAATACACCTCTGTGAAAGGTGGCGTTCTTTGTCACAAGATGTTTTCCATATGAGACTTTAAATCTGCTTTTTCATAGCGGCATCAATCTGTCTGTGTACCTCACAGTATGCGGATTAACCCTCAAGCTTTCCAAAAGTTTCCAAAAGATAGATGATAAGTCTATGAGAGCTCGAATGGAAGGCTTTTTGGTAATTAATTCAGGCAACCGATAGATCATTCTGGTAGGATGCTGCGTCTTTGCAGACAAATATATCAATGACCCGAACAATCCTATCATTCAGGATAGCTGTGAAGATCTCATACATTATGCCCAGATAAATTATAGCTTTCTATATCTCCGGGTCAGCTAAGTTACCCATTTTTGGCAGGAGTACTGTGCGCCCTTCTACCAACCACTCCGGAATCGGCTCTTCCGACTTTAGATATGAACTGAAAATCCGCTTCAGATGTTGAAGTAAACTTCTTGCAGAAGATGGTCTGGATACAATCTGGTCTCGGAACGAAATAGTTCTTTATGCCTTCCAATACATTTTCACCTCCTTGGTAGTAATAGGTTGGCATTCATCCTCAAAGGTTATGAGAGGGTCTTTGAAGAGTCTAGATGGGTCATAGAAAAACTGTTAGTTTTTTCTGACCCAACTGTCTGTTTGCTTAGCCTATATTTGTGGTGAGTTGATGCATTCGTATTTTGGTCTTATGATCAGCCGTTGGTTTTGTTTTACGTATTGTATCTGCCAAAGCTTTCGCTGCATTATACACACCACAACTGATAGTCCAGAGGTCGGATTTTTCGGAAAAATCTCCACGAAGTTCATCATCTAGTTCCACCAGATCTTTAGGCTTGAGAGAAACCTGAATTTTGATTTTTCGCCGGGGCCTGAAGCATAGCTCTTCCTCTATTTACCAAGTCATTGTCGGTAGCCTTGCGCGTTTAATTGCTTTGAACCGCACTTACTGCAACTATGTTTAGTGTTGTCATTGTTGTTCGCACACAAACTAGGGAAGAGGGTTTGTCTATCCTTGTTTAGCCCTGCATGCAAACATAAGGCTGCATACTCGAAGAGTTCGCCCTGTATCCTGGAGTCACCGCTTGAGACACCTTACCTAGGAGCTACTCAACTTTCGGCACGGTTGCTATGCCTGCGCTTAGGGGTTATTCCTGCGGGACCATCATTGGACAATTTTCCGCGCCTGCTTATTAATTATTGTAGCCATATTCAGCAGAAACCCTTGGTACGGGGCCCCTCTAACCGCAACCCGAGGCCGCGATTGGTGGCTTTTGTCATAGGTTTTTCAGTATGCTTCCGAAGAAATCGAAACCGAACCGTATACAAAAAATAATTTATATAAAATAATATGTATATGTATATATATATATATATATAAATTAGGAGATGGTTATATTGAAATAAGAAAAAAAGATAAATAGAAGCGTTTTATTAAAATGAAGGAATTGTGTAACATTTTCAACTTTATTTAAACGATTAGAAAGAAATGATGTGAGACTTCTAAATAGAATGCCCTCTTTACCAACAAAACGCACTTACGAGCTATTGCTTTTAAATGGGAAACCAAAAGTTGTTTATACAAATAATCTAATTTACTATATATGAAATTGTCCATTCTTACTATTTCGTTAGTCACACACTCATCCTTGAAACTAAAAAAAGTCGGAATAGAAGTCAATAACTTTTAGAAATATATACTTACTTTGTGCCAATACTTATTTATATGAATAATTGGTATGAAAATTGTATTCGTTCTAGAATACTTATTCTAATACTTGTTCGAAAACTTATTCTCATACTCACTTCGAATACTTATTTCTCATTAGGAAATCCGCAAAACTTTACTGAAAGTGTGTAACATAGCCCTAAAAATACTACCGTTTTAAGGTGCTAAAATAACTATTTTTCGTCTTCTTAAAGGTGGAACAATTCAAAATAAAACAAAAATCTTTTAAAATAACTATTCGAACATTAATTTATATCATAGGGTATTCTCTTAAACCATCCGCAATAAAGAGTTGAAATTACAATTTCTTTGCTGTATTCTGTATTTTCTAAGAATTATATTTTTACCACAAAAATCATTTAATTTAAATAGTATTTATAATTACGATTAAATAGTTCCATTCGATATTTTAATCCAGATTAGGTGAAAAACGAGTTTCGTTTTTAACATAATTCAACAAATATTTCCTTTCTCATTATAAAAATGATAGTGCATAATGAAAAAGAGTAATTCACACTTCCAAATACATAAAAACATCTAAATTGCATCTAAAAAGTTTATTTAAGTTAAATTTCTGAAATTTTAGTAGTTTCGCTCAATTTTTTCTACATTTGAAAGCATATACTGTAATTTCATTTACTTTCCAGACAACAACGGCTAATAATTATTAGCTTTTAGTTAAATTTTACAACCTAATGACACAGTTTGCGAACTCGTTAGCCTTATCACACCTGTATCGAATATATACAACTATTATTTTGTAGCTTTCTTTTATAACAGGCGATAAATCATAAATCTCGAGAAAGCGGAGTACGTATTTTGATTTATTCGCCGATTATTCGTGGATGAAATATACATACTCAGAAAATGGTCGAATCGGGAATGAAATTGGTAACTTGTGAATGTTGGTGCAGCGAAAACTTGAGTATTTTTCTTGAAAAGTTTTCCCGTCTAAAGATTTTCCGCATAACCTATGTTGACTTACGGTTCATCAAGACGAATTATTTTTGAAACAGTTGGGTTGCAGTTTTGCCAGGATCAAGAAAGAAGATTTTTATTTTAAGATAAAAGAGAACATTTCCCTGAAATATTTCTTCTCAAGCCTCATATAATTATTTATTCTCATAAAGACATTATTTAATATAATAGTCATTTTTGGGTTCTAACAAAAACAATTTTTCCTGTGCCTTAAATCTTAAATCAAATACCCAGAATGCAGTAGTAAATTTCTACATCCATCGGTTAAAGTGCACTTTGGTTATTGAAGATTGAAATTCTTTTTTCTGGGTATTAAAAAAATTCTGCAAAGCCTCGAAAACTGTTATTACGTCAAAACTATTTGACACTAAAGTTCTAAGACGTTGAACTTCAGAAATTGGTCCTTTTGAAATGTTTTAAATTATAAATAGTTTTGTTATCGTGAGTGCTTCACCTTTGAAATTATAGAATTCTAAACGTTTCTATAGTTATATAAAATCTGTTATCAAAAGTCGAAACGAAACAATGTTTTTGCAATGAAGAATCTATTTGCGTAGAGTTTTTACGATTGAAATGATAAAAATCCTTAAATTAGCTTTATTTATGATTAGGTAGCTTCGAGCGTTCCAAATTTGAGTCGAAAAAGTATAAATTATTAATAAGATTTTTTATTTAAAACTGCTAAATTGTAACGAATTTTATCTTCAAATAATTTTAGAACCAAACATGAAAGTTTTGAAGTTTTATATTTTCCTATCAATATTCCTTGTTTAAGGAGAGTGTAAGTAACAGGTTTTTAAATCAGAAGTCCAACAGTTACTGCTGTTACTATTGTTCAGTATTGTGTATTTTTCCGTAGGATTTCTCATTGGGTCAGGTATTACGAAATTTTTATGGTAATAGTCCAAAATGTATTAATAATAATAATATTATTATAAATATTAACTGTTATTTACTTCTTATTTTTCACTTTGAAAAAAATGAAAAGTACTTGGTAGTGCTATTTGATTTGGAAAGGGATTATAATGACGATAATAATTTGAAAAAGTTGATTAGAATTATTATTTTGACCTCACGTAAGTAATATGAGTTTAGGTTTAGACCAAAAAGGAGAAAAGGCGGAATCTCGACTTTGCTTTGTTTTCTTCCTCTTGTCGTTTCAAGCACCGATCCAAACCAAATCCCTTATGGTCGAATGACTCAAGCGTAACAACTGGAAAATAAGATTTTCTTTCTTCTCTTTTTATGCTTCTTATAAGCTGAACTATATATTATTCTCAAATGAAGGAACTATATTCTCGTGCCCTTTATGTACAATATTCCTCTTTTTAATATCCTACTTGCGTGAAATACTCTCCAAATTTAAATAAGTAAAAAAGTTTCTTATTGTATTTGTAATTAAGTGTTTAAGTAATTAAATAGTGATACTTTACCTTTTCACTAATGGAATAATAAAAACATCAAAAGTTTATTTTACTGTTGTAAATTAGTAAACATATTGGCTAGTTCTTTAATTATTTCGGTTCTGTATAAATTAGTGCACTTTCTTTTCAATTATTTTTAATATAAGATGTTGTTCCAACAATTGAACGATTCAATTTTATGTCTCAATTTTATGCTTGGGTATTGTGTGTGGTGCTATTGTGTTTAAAAAATTACGTGGTCTTTTTGGAAGCACCCACGAATCAAAGGTATAATTTGTGTCGTGAACAATTTGAGGTTTAATAGATGAGGTATGTCAAAAAAAAATTTTTCTTGCTTTGAAATAATAACTTTTAAATACGCTGTATTAGTAGAAGAGACGCAGTACGATTCAGGATCATGCGAAGTTTCCGCTTTGGAAAAAATATTATCATTAATAAAAAAATGGATGGATGAAAAATAAAATTAGTTACTAATAGCTACAAGTAGCAATAGAATTTTTTTATCAAATTTCAAATAAATTGTTGATTTAGTGTATGACACCTTAATTATTTGTTTTATTGATTATTTTGGTCATAAAGGGGGGATCTTGACATGCGACGTGTATTTCAATATTTTTGTGCTCAATTTTCTTTATTTACAGTTCATTATTATCGTTTAATGCTGTTTACTTTTTGTTCTCATTATTTTCACTTACATACACAGAGAAACTTTGTTTGTGTAATTTTATATTATAATATTTATTGTTACAATAAGACAACAGCAAGTCAGGATATAGCGTAACTATTTGAAGAATATTACTATTGAGAATATTAAACTATAAAGTTACTAAGTTCATTGAAATATAATAATTAATGAATAAATAATTGCACTCATAGTTTTACTTATATCATTTTGATATTCAAAATATTAGTCTTGCGAACACTAAATGGCAATTGATAAGTTTGAAGTACATTTATAATTTATTGGGAAAAGTATTTCTTCATATCAGTGTGGCAATTAGTACTATGTTCTCGACTACACAAGAGATTAGCATCGAATTCTTGTCAAAATAAATATTATAATTACAAATTTTACATCCAACAGTTTTTACGTGTACTTTAGGTTTAGAAAAAAATTAAAATATGTATGTTAGTGTGTTAGCTGTACTATAATTTATGACAATAATTATAAGATATACTATTTTCATATGCAATTTTCCAGTTTGAGAATAGCAAAAGTATTAATACTTTTTGCTTGCTAATGAATGCGTATCAATCATAATAGAAAATTTCAAATCCGGCAACCCGCTTATCCAAACCGACAATTATTGAACTTTTTTCAAAATTTACTATGTGTAACTCAAGAAGTACAAATCTATTTTACTTTTGTTTCCTTCAATTTAAAGTTAGAGTTCAAATAACCAACTAAAGATAAAAAAACGTGCCCCTCGAGCGAAAAAGTGTTCTTTCTTAATTTTTTGGAACATAATAATAACTTTTAAATAATGTTTTCATGCCTAAATTGCTAAAAATTCCTAAAAATTGATAATACATTTGTTCTCAAAGAATTTATATTTTAACACTCTAGTTCACCTAAAAAAATATTCTTATATACAATTCAGAAAGTAAAATCTTTACTCTTTTATCTTCCTCGAAAATACACTTATCGAATTTATATTATGCTAAAAAACTTTGATAAATCAAATAAATTGATTACATAAGTTACTTATACAATATTTGCTTAACTTCTTCATTTTAGTATTTAAAAAAGGCCCTAAGTTTGCAGGAGAGTTCGAGAAAAAGAAAACTAAAATTTTAGGAAACATCCTACAAATCCGTTAAGAAAAATATATGTATCCTCTTAAGACAAATAGGGTGTTCTAGCTATAAGATGTTTGGACATATGGCCGAAAAATTGCTCTTTCGAGTTTTGGTAACAAATTTCATATTTCTGTTCATCACACCTAAAAATTGTCTGCAAATGAATGGCGACTGAATCGATTCACTGTAAATTTAAACAATTTAAATCTCCCAGTCCTAAGAAGTCCAAATTTATTATCCTCGGAAGTTGACCCTTCTTCACCGATTTCACTATCATTGTATATTTTCACTGATAAAATATTTTAAATGCATTACGATAAAAAACAGCGACGTTTATAGTTTGGTCTTCTCTTTTTTTAAAGTTTTTTTCTAATCGCTAAAAGCTGTAATTATATTGAAATCGAGGAAAAAAGGTAAACTTTCGGGGGTCATAACTTTGGACCTAACAAAGCTAGAATCTTTAGTTTTATTTACAGAAGTATGAACATTTTTGGAAAAGCTGAAAATTATTCATTTTTCCTCAAAAATTGAAGAAACTGAAATCTTTTCTAAGCCATATATTGGGACTTATTAAAACTAAAATAAGTTTTTTTTTTTTAATATTTATGAAAAAACCTATTGGTATTTGGAAAAATAATTCTTGTTTTTTGCGAGAGATAAAGTTTTTAAGTAGTGCGAGCGTTTATTTGAAGCGGCATTACTATGGTTTCATACGGCATGTTGATACCCGCTGATTTTGGTGTAAATGGAATAGACGAGAGTACAAATACGTAAGCGAATGCAATAACGAGGTTGCATTGTGCTGGTTCAACCGATTAGTGAGCACCGAATGCCCACATATACCTGCCGCGAGTCCACGAATACACATGTGTATGCTAGCAATTAACTGGCAATTAATCGAAGTCGATTCGAGATTTCCAAACGTGCATGAACCACTTCTCACAGTGCACCGTGTCCTAGTAAAATAAATAGGCTTATACACGGAGAAAATGCTAGGTGTACCCTTAACATCTAGACGTATCAGGTTCAAATATTTAAAATTTAGCTATAGGATATACAATATACTATGGATATTAAACACTATTAAAGATGTTTGGAATTTATTTATACATTTAATATACATTTGCATATTAAATTTGAAACCTCAGTATACAAATCGCTATTAAGAGACTATGTATATTAAATTCTATATACCGCATATTGATATATGATTTAATAAAAATCGTGGCAGTGATTTTCAAATATAAATAATAACACGTAATATTTTTTCCTAGATAAACATATCTAATACCTGTTTTTAAGTGGAAAATATCAAATAAGAAAATAATTAAGAAACCTAACCCCCAAGCACCTGTACTCACGTTTAAGGTTATTACTTTATACAATTACATTCATTTTACAACATGATGGTATATTAAAACTAATGTACGGTATATGTAAATTACTTTACTCACATTTTTACCAAATTTTCATCTGATTTTTTTAACAGGGAAGATATGCAACGCAGAGCGTTCTTACCTTAAAGAATTTTTTAAAGTAGAAAACAGCACTTACGTCAACAATCAAAGTATTATGGACCATTAATTTTTTTAAATTAATTGACATACGACAGGAAATAACATCGAACGACATTGGAGATAAGCTTCATTAAATCACCGACAGAGATCTGGTATATTTCCTCTATTATTTTAACATTTTGGATGTTTCAGTCAAACGTAAAAATATATTAAGGCCTAATATCTCAAAAAGATAGTAACTGTTACATGTTAATATATGTATGTTTGTGGTAATATCTTATAGTTTGAATATCTACTATTGATCATTCATTATTCTCCATGTAGGAATTTCACCTTTAACGCTATCGTTTTTAATTAACGTTCTTTTAAAACTTCAATTTTTATTACAAGCTTTTATTTAACTTTCTGTTCGACTTAGGGTAAAATTTTGTTTTCCAATATTGATACAGTACTACCTATACATATCCAATCGAATTCACGGAAAAAAGTACGCTGTAAGATATACTCGAAAAAGTGATGAAATATTACTCTGTGGCAAAGTAACGGAGCCT
>JAAAKG020136297.1:0-13251 GCA_010014905.2 Druon quercuslanigerum
CATTTTAGCCTTATTAGATATATTTTTACTTCTTATAAGGGGGGCTGCTCTACCAATAACCTTCTTACCTTCGTTTTAATAATTAATAAAAGTTAACAAACATTTTTTTAAACAATTTAATATTGTTTATAATTATCTAATTGCTAATTGTAAAGAGAAATTGTAAGTTTCAACTCGATTCAGATAATATTAAGGATTCTGAATAAAATTTACTTTGTATGGGGCTTACGGCACCACTAAACATAACTTTTTTATGGATTTATTTTTTGTCGATGCGAATAACGTTCCGGCCGGTATTTATAAGAATTAAAAAAATCTATTTTTTTTTACCACCCTACTGAACAGTCGCTAAACAGATGCACTGTACGGTAATACCGTATCTCACAGGATGAATAATTTCTTTAGATAAGGAAATGTGTGCAAGGAAGTAAGAATATACATAATCTGATAGGTTTTCTTGATCTTGAAACATTTAATGTAATGGTAAACGTATTCAAACATTTTATGAAGTAACGACCGGTAACGTGAGTTACTTTGCATTGTCTTTAGCAGAAAACTGTAACGCGTTACCGTTACTCTTTTTTTTAAATAACGCGTTACCGTTACCATTACTAAAAAAAGTAACTTTTCTGGCAAACACTGACTAAAATGGTGCCAGTTGGGGGGCCCAAGAACGTGACGCGACGGACGTAGTCGAACAGGTCGAGACTCCCAAGCTATCACCTCTCACGCGCTCGGTCACTGCTATTTGAATGATCCTCATTTGTTAACGAATAATTCAATTAGGTTAAATGACTTAATTATATCCTAATAAACGTTTCTTTCGCTGGAAGTTTGGGCTTAACCAAAATTCCCTCGATAAACGAAGCGTTTTAAAATTGTCTAGCGTTACTTTGATACTGCTTGACAAAAAAATGTATAACTTTTTTATTGAACAGACCAAATCAATTTTGAAGTCTACATTATCTTAAGCACAGTTCAAAGGAAAAGTTCTCCTGGTCTGGGTATCGTTGTTATCGTTTTCGTCTATATACCGGCTAACTTTTGAGACTAATCTGAATGGATTGAGGGGCTATCAATAGTAACAGAAAAACTCGAACAATTTATACTTACTTTTTTCTATAAAAAGAAAATTATCAGTTATAGCATTTCCAAAATTAAAAAAAAAGAAAATTAACATCTTAAGCCAAACAACGCACGATATGATAAAAGTCAAGAGAAGAAAAAAGTTGCTTTTTGCAAGCCATAGACTTAAAACAATTAAAAATTAAAATCGTATGCAGTGGAAAATTTTTGATAAAAAACATTTATCATTTAACATTTGTTATTTATTAAAATATTTACAAGTAGCGAAATAATATCAAAAATAATGTTATATTTGAAAGAAATTCAAAGAAGTTGCTTGAGACACAATGAATATAAAAATAATAACCACATTATCAAAATAATGTTTCACTTTTGAGTTCAATTACTAATTAATTAACTATATTAAGGGGAACAAGTTTGTTTCTTTGAGGTACTTGATTGTTTTTTCGATTTGCGTAGGATGTCCTAGGATTTCTTGCAGTGAGTTAGGTAGTTTAATTTTAATTCTGATATCACTGAAGTTAGTACACTTGAGAATAAGGTTTAACACTTGTTGGAACGTTGCACTGATCACATTTTAGGGGTTCCATCTTCTCGATGACATGCTTATGAGTGATTTTCGTGTGGCCTATCCGGAGTCTTGTGAGGGCTGCTTGGTCTCTTCTGTTGAGGGTTTTCCATGTAGGGTTTATCCGGAGGATAGGAAAATAGCCATTCTGTATATTTCGTGGAGGTATGTTCCGTTTATTTGAGATTTCTTGTTTTATGAAGTTTTTTTCGTCATTTAACGGTAGTTTAGAATTTTTTCTTCAATTGATAAAGATGTAGCGAATTTAGCTACCAAGTCTGCTTGTTCATTTCCTTTAATGTTTTTGTGGGATGGGATCCAGATTGCTATAATTTTTTTGTCCAATTGTAGGGAATCATTGTAAGTTTTTTGGATAACTTGAATTCTTCTGTCGTATAAATTTCGTTTTTGAATAGCCTGAAGACTGCTTAGAGAGTAACTGAATATTACGAAATTATTATGAATTGAATTTTTTAATAGTTCGTATGCTTTCATCAGTGCAAATATTTCGGTTGAGAGAACGCTGTATTGTTTGGAAAGGCCGAAGTATAGTTCTTGAGAGGCTGAGTAAAAATAACATGCTCCTAACTCCGTTTTTGGTCCATCGGTGAAGATATGTGCAAAGTCTCTGTATTTTTCTTCTGTTTCCTTGTAGATCTGATTCCATCGAATTTCGGAGATTTCTTTCTTCTTATGTTAGACAGGTTGAAGTAAACCTTTGGAATTTCTAGCGTTTATGGTGGATCTGGATTTAGCCTGTTAGCCTGGAAAGGTGGTAAGTGTATTAGGGTAGTCGACTGGTATTCTTCTATCGGTTTTCTTACTGATTTTAGGGAGCTGGTTTGCTGATCCGAGTTCAATTTTATTTCTCAGGGGAAAAGCAGATCATGAGATGGGTGATCTGGATATGCAGAAAATGTAACGGCGTATTTTAGTGAGAGTTCCATTCTTCGTTGGCTTAAGGTCGGTTCATCAATTTCGTTTCGTATACTTTTCGTAGGGCTTGTATGGAAAGCTCCACAGCAGATTTTTATTGCCAAGTTATAAATAGGCTCGAGTAGGTTTAGGGTTCCTGGTTTAGCTGAGTTGTAGATGATTGATCCGTAATCAAGTTTTGCTCTGATGATGGCTTTGTAGGTGAGAAATAGTACACTTTGATCTGCGCCCCAATTTCTGTGAGAAAGAACTTTTGGGATACATATTCGTTTTTTACATTCTTCTCTCAGTCTAATAATGTGCGTTATCCATGTTAGTTTTTGATCAAAGATTAGACCTAGCAGTTTCACTTGGTTCACTTTTGTTATGACTTCATGGTCGAATTGTAATGTTGGTATTGTTTCGGGTATTTCTTTGTGTGTAAATATTATATATTCTGTTTTGGTTGTGAAAATTTATATCCATTTTTAAGAGAACAACTCCATAATTTGTTTAGGGTATTCTGAAGAGTTGATATTGTTGATTCTAAGTTCTTCCCTTTGCAATAGATTGTTAAGTTATCGGCGAAGATGATGAATTTACTGGTTTTTCTATTTCTCGTATGAAGTCGCTGATTGAGAAAAGGAAAAGGGTAGTACTCATTACTGAGACTTGAGGGACTCCGCTTTCTAGAATAAATTTTTCGGATAATTCTCCATTGACTCTAACAGGCTAATAAATTTCCATTAATACCTTGATTTTCTAGGATTTTTAAAATTCGATGGCGCCATGCCATTTCATAAGCTTGTTCAATGTCCAGACAGACCGCTATGAGGTGTTGCTTATTTTTGAAGGCTTCACTTATATTCGTTTGGAGGTTAATTAGTGGATCTAAAGTGAATCTTTTTTTGCCTGAATCTACTTTGTTGAAAGGCAAAAAACCTTATTTTCGAGAGTCCATCGTAGATGATTGTTTGCTATGTTTTCGAATAGTTTGCACATTGTGCACGTTAGGGAAATTGGACGGTATTGGGCTGGATAAGAGGGGTCTTGATTCTTCCACATGATATTGAATATTGATAGAAGGAACTCTATGCCTGCTGTAGGTAAGTTTAGTCTACGAGCCAGAGGGGGGGGGGTCCCGTGGCCGATGTGGGTAACGGGCTCCACCCAAGTGTTTTTTTTATGTATGTTGACCTTCTGATCACGAATTTCGAGGGTGGATTGTCCAAAAGTTAATAGGTAATTAGTTATTAACAATTTCATTGTTTAAACGGCCACAGTTTGTTTGTTTAAAAACTTATTATTATTATGGCACCTGAAATGTATTCCTCATCTCACGGAGAATGCGTCGGTTTCTTTAGACCTAAAAAATGTTGATTAGAACTCGAGTTATAACAATTTCCGTTAAGGTATCTTTTCGGCCGCTCGCCCGCTGCGTTCGGGCTTCCGCCGCTTACGATCTTCCATTACTCAGTTCGCTGTATCTCAAGTTCTATTTAAATTTTTTTCTATCTGAAAAAATCGACGCATTCTCCGTGAATTGAGGAATACGTTTCCGGTGACAAAATAACAATAAGTTTTCAAACAAACTAACTGCGGCCGTTAAAACAATTAAATTGTTAATAACTTATAACCTATTAACTTTTGGACAATCTACCCTCGAAATTCGTAATCAGGAGGTCAAAATACTTAAAAAACACTTGGGTGGAGCCCGTTACCCCCATCGGCCACGGACCCCCCTTCTGGCTCCTAGACTAGTTTTGGAAAAAGACGTAAGGAATGCCATCTGGTCCAGGACTTCTACCTTTAACTTCTTTTAATGCGGATTTTAACTCTTCAGTAGTAAGATCTTTATTGATGTCTGGATTATTATTGTCTTCATTTGTCACTGATTTTCTTTGACTAGGTTCTAATTCTTCAGCGACCTTGAAACTCTTGAAATTTGGATTAAAATTTTCGTTGCTTGAGTTTTTGGCAAAACATTCTCCTATCAGGTTTGCCATCTGTATACAGTTTGTAGCAATTTCTCCGTCAGATTTTTTTAGGCCAGTTAATCTTGAAGTTGTTTTTGAACTCAATATTTTTTTTACTTTGTTCCAGATGGTAGTTGTTGAGGCTTTGTTATCGAGGGATGATTTCATACTCGGAAGAATTATTTCTAGGATTTCTTTAGTAGGTATAAGCAATTCTTCAAGAGAAGAGGTTTAAATTTTTTTGAGTCATCGCTTACTTTGGATTTTTTGGAAGATTTCTTTGTTTTACACGTAGGATGGCCATCCTGATTTTTAACTTCTGATCTTAATTTTTGTCTAGAGCGTCCACCTCAGATTTGATAGACGATGGTAAGGGGCGCTCTTGGTTAGGTTTAAGAGTGTTTATTACAGGGAACTGGGATGATTGCAATTCGGATGCCGGCTCTACTTCGATTTCGTCGGTGTTTGTATTGGGAATATTTATGTCCATATCATCTAGTCTTGAAGGGTTTGAATTGCAATTTTTAGCAAGGTGACCTTTTTGTTTACAAACACAACAGGTAGTGTTTTCTGGAGCGACAAATATTCGGTAAGATGTATCTTCATAGAAGACTAAAATTGATTCAGGTAATTTGTTGATGTCTTCGGGACAGATGAAAATTTGTCGCCGGAAACTAAGTACGTGCGAAAAACCTTCCTCACTGATACCTGCTCGTAGGAAACTTATTTGGGATGCCATTTTAATTCCGCTTCTTTGGAATTCATTTTCTAGGATTTCGTGAGGAATGACAGGTGATACGTTTGATAGTATTAATCTTTTGAGTGGATTGATAGGGAGCCGAATTTCAAGTTGCTGGAGCCCGATCATAACAGCATAGTGTTCGCGGTTAGGTCCTTGACTATATCCTTGTTGGATAAAAACAAACCAATTCTGCCGTTAGAAATCCTCCATGCAAATCTAATATCAGACTTATCCACAATTTTCCCAACAGCTGTGATGTAATCTTTTAGTTCTATCCCGTCTACTGCGTTAATTATAATTCCTTGGTCTTTTTTTGCAAAAATTTCGGATATTACTGTTGCGTACGATTTTTTGGACGTGGAAGACATACTTGGTTGTCGGTCTAGTAGGGGAGTTACTTTGATGGTTAGATTGCATTTGAGTGGGGGTGGGGGAGTGCGGCTGCACTCCACAAATGGTTTTTAGTAAGCAATATTATTTAATCCTGGAACACTGGCACTATATAAGATTCTGCACTACACCAAAAACTCTCGGAACGCTCGAAACTGTAGCCGCTCGTTATAGGCACAATCTTTCGCGTCGGCTGTGAAGCTAAGACTGAACTTCTAGATTTCTTAAAATTTACAAATTAAATTTTAAAGCTTTCCAAGGATGTTTTAACTATCTGAAAACCAAATAATTAAAATTCTAATTTACTGAATGTTCAGTTTAAAAAAATTTAATTTGTAATTTTTTAATGGTTCCAGCTTAAAATTCATTAAGATAATAAAATTTAAACAAATTTAAAGTTCATTGACTGACTCCTTAATTCATAACATTGAGAAGCATAACGTAGATTTATATCTTTTGAATTAAATCTGAGCCTTTGAACTCTACAATTTATAAAAGTTAAAAATTCTCAATTTTGCAGTTAATCTGTATTTCATTAAAACTTATTTAATTTAAAAGCATTAGTAGCTTCCATTTTATACGCGTAAATTATTGAGCATTCGATTACAACAATTTTAAATTAAAAAACATTCAAACTTCAACTTAAAAAAATCAAAGCACTTCCAGTACTTTAATTTATACTTTATTTTTTATCAAGATTTTTATTAAAGTTCGTACTCTAAAAGCTAAACATTTTTCCATTAGGGAAAATTTTTTAAATATTTTATACATCGGTACTTACACCACTGAAAAAGCTTGTTACATGTTAAGGTAAATTAACAAGATTTTTAAATAGAAAAAAAAGGGTTGAAGGCTGTCACTTTAAAGATTTTTTTTATTTTTATAGACTAGGCTCTCACCCCACTGAAAAAACTTGCTCTATGACAAGCTACATTAAATGTTTTTTTAACTTTAAAAAAGGTGTATAAAGGCTGTCCTTTGCACGATTTTGTGATTTTGATATACTAGAGGTGGTTTTAAATATCTTTTCCGGTGGCACTTAGTCCCCTAAAAAACTTGTTTAAAAGTATTTTTAGCTTTTAAAAAAGTATATAAAGACGGTCATTTTGACGATTTTGTGATTTTGATCCACTAAGGGTGGTTTTAAATACCTTTACCGGTGGCACTTACCCCACTAAAAAAACTGGAAATTAAAAGCATTTAAAGGCGATCATTTTGACAATTTTTGGATTTTTATACACTAGGGTTGGTTATATATAAAGACGGTCATTTTGAAGACTTTGTGATTTTATCCATTAGGGGTGGTTTTGAATACCTTTACCGGCGGCACTTGCCCCACTCAAAAAAACTGAAAATTAAAAGTATTTTTAACTTTAAACAAAGTATATAAAGGCGGTCATTTTGACGATTTTGGGATGTTGATACACTAGGTATAGTGGAATATTTATCAATATTGGTTCATTAGTTTTTAATGATGTAAACAAATTATTAGTTACATAGTATTAATAGTCAATAATAATCATTTATTGTTTCAACAACTGAAAACATTTGAAAATAAATTTATGTTACTTAATGAAAATAAACTGCAAGTTCAACGAATACTCAAAAAAAAATTTTTACACAATTGGGATTTGTTAAAATAATTACAAATTAAATAACCAATGTTGTTAAATATTCCACTAGACAAATAGAAATAATTTTTATTTTGAAAAAAAATTCAAAAAACTATAATTAATCAAATAACGTTGATATAGAGTCCACTAAAGAAACATTAATAATTTTTAATAAAAAAAATATTTAAAGAAATTCCATTTGCTTTAACAATTGAAAATTAATGGACTAATGTTAATAAATATTTTACTAGACCGAAAGTAATAATTTTTAAGGAAAAAACGAATTTTTGAAAAAAATTATTTAAACAAATTCAATTTGTTTAAACAATTGAAAATTAATTTCCACTAGATCAATAATAATAATTTTTAAGGAAAAAAACGAATTTTCGAAAAAAATTATTCAAACAAATTCCATTTGATTAAACAATTAAAAATTAATGAAACAATAAAGTTAATAAATATTCCACTAGACTAATAGTAATAATTTTTAAGGGAAAAAATAAACTTTCGAACAAAAATTTAAAAAAATTCCATTCGTTTAAATAATTACAAATTAATTACCCAATGATAATAAATATTCCACTAGACCAATATTAATAATTTAAAGTAAAAAAAGACGAGAATACAGTATTGAAAAAGTCGATTTCATGAAGAATTGACAATTTTGTTTTTAAGGGTACTTTTCAAGTACTCTTGAGGGTGTTTTAGGGGTGTGAAACCTATAAGTCTGATACATGAAATTCTTCGTTGGATAAGTCTCTACAGGCCGTCATACTTTCCTGTCACATTTTTTCAAACCCTAAAAAATTATTCTAAAAACTCAAAAAGTGATTTTTCCCCATGCATTTTACATGGGAAACTTGAAGTCAAAACCGGCACCTGTTAAAATAAAATAAAAAAATAATAAATAAAAATTACGGAAAATCTTGTTTTGGATTTAGAATAAAATATGGGGGATCGATGCCCTCTAACATGCAAAAAAATTTTGCCACGCATTTTTGGACCACCCTAATCCACATATACGATAACTCCACACTAAATCCTTATTTTCCCGGAACTTATTTTCTTTCCTTGAACTTTCCTTATTTTTTTCGAAAAAGTCTTTTTCATTCATATTCAGCCTTCTCGTATTTCGAGATCAAGTTTTCATTATGTTTTGAAATTGAGGAATAAATTTGCAGTTACTGTTTAAAACCGATTTCAAAACCCACGAATTTGAACAGCGAAATTCATAAATGATTTACTTGGAACTTGCTAACTTTTTATCGTCAAACTCATTTTCTCCCAATTGAGCAACTTCCAATCTCAGGAGTAAGTTCTTATTTGTTGTTTAAACTAAAAATTGCCCTTTTAATCGCGATCATCAACCGAGCCTGTTGCAATTTTCGGCTTCTGTCTCTTTGAGATTGTAAACTTCCAAATTTTATTTCTCGGAACTACGGAATTTTGTTTAATCATACTTTTTGGCCTAAATTCAGAAACACTTCAGTTCGGAAGTAACTTTTGTTTTTATCTTCATACCCGCCAAGAAGATAAGAATAGAGAAAAATTAATATTTTCAGATTTAAACGAAAGAGTGTGAACATTATTTAATTTGTTTCAATGTGATAATTTTGCATCGGTAGAAGTTGTATTCCACGCAGGCAAACATATTTTTCACTTTTTTAATTCCTCTTAATCCGATAAGTAGACATGCCTCCATGGTTACTTTTAATTCCATACTTACATGCTGTATTTTCGATTTATTCAATTTCCCCTAATATGTCCACAAAATATGTACACATGCAGTTTCTACTAGTTTCTCTGTGGAATATAAGTTTGGAAATTTCAATTTTTGCCTGTCATAACGGTGGAGTAATTTAATTATAATATTTTATATTTTTTAAACAAATTATACATTTAATAATATAGTGAATAATAATAAATTTATTTATTTATTTTTATTATTTATTTATTATTCTGTATTCTGTTCTTTGTTTTGAATTCCTTCATTTTTTATTCCTCTCAATACGCTTCCATTACATTTTTCTATGTCGACTAAAAAGAATAGATTTAGCCTTTTTTCTACTCCTTGGTTGGAACTTTTAATGGAGGCAAATTCGCCTATTAATAGGATTTTAGATTCTGAATTTTTCTAAATTCTTCTCTTCTTACCGGGTAGGCTGATTTCGATTTTACGGAATGTTATTTGGAGCTCCTAAAAATTTCTTTTCTGTTTATCTAATTATCTATACTGCAAGCCTTCAAATATTGTTTTATAAGAATAAAAATTGAAAAAATTAAATAAACATCGTTTACTTCACTTACCTATATTTGATATTTATTATACTATTATACTATTTATTGGATCGCATAATTTGCATTCTTATATTTTATAAAAATGTGTAAACAATTAATAGCTTTTACCAACATTTAATAAAATTCTTATCATTTACAAATCTTCATTTTTAAGACTTATTTCTTCTAATTTTAGCTAACCTTCGATTCAATGTTTAAATTCAACTTTAAAGTTAGAATATTAATTTCAAGTTTAAGTATTTTGTATCTTGAAGAATTTTTTTAACTCAATGTTCCAAGAAATTTATTACTTATAATAAATCTGAAAGTAACAAATCTATTAAATTTTCGTGCTTTACAATTTAAACAGAAATCACAAAATAAATAAATATTTACATTGAAGATGTAACTATTAAAATTTAAATGAATTAAATGGAAATATTTCTATGCAACATTTTTAAGGGAGATTACGATATCCGTGGCCACAAAGTTTTATTGTGGATGTTTTTCGAAAAACACAAATCTGAAAGTTTTAAATCGATATCTCGAATAGTTTTGGATATATCAATTTTTTTATCTTAAAAATATTGACTTTTTTTAAATACATATTTTCTGCATATGAATTTCGATGGTATTTTTTACGAGAAATACGTATCTGCAATTTTTAAACGTATAGAAGAAACTCTGTTTATTTTCCTTATACGAAAAAAATTGAAAAATAATTGTATGAAAACTGATGTTTTACATTACAAATTATTATTATGGTACGAGTGACTGTAGCTCGAGTACATGATCCCTTTCTAAAGTGTTAAGTTGGGATTACTAGATCACATCATTCGTATATCTATAAATAACTGTTTTATAGACTAATAAAATTAAACGTGATATACATGTTATTTTGATTGATTTCAATAAAGTACCTTTTGTAAAAGGAACATTATTTAGTAAAACCTCGTTAAAATATATTACTGCGTATAATTAAGATTAGAGTCGAAATAAGATGCGTTTTGCAATGTTAAATATTCGAGACGCTCGTATTAGCAAATAACAGTGAGTCCGCGAGCCTTCACATTTCGCGCCATTCTCGATTGTACCTGTAAGCACTGTGTTTGTGTTTCCATTCGCGTGATTTCTATTTTATATTATAATCAAATTCCAACCTAAAACCTTCAATTTCTACTAAAAGCCACTTTCAAAACTTTTATAAATGTTACAGTGAGATACCGCCACATTAAATCTTTATTTTTCCGGAACAGAAGTTTTTTCTATAAACTCTTTTTATTCTTATTCAGCATCCTCATATTTCGGGAGCAAGTTTTGACAATTGTTTTAAAGTTAAAGAATAAATTTGCATTCGCTGTTTAAAAACGATTTTCAAAACCCGCGAAATTTGAATTTCTTTGAGATTGTAAACTTTCACATTTTATTTCTCGGAACTGGATAGTTTTTTTAATCATACTTTTATTTATCTCAATTCAAAAACGCTTTACCGTTTACTTCACTTATCTATGTTTTCAATTTATTATACTATTATACTATTTACTATATCACATAATGTGCATGTTATATTTAATAAAAATCTATAAATAATTACTAACTTTTAGCAAAATTTTATAAAATTCTTATAATTTAAACATTTTCATTTTTAAGACTTATTTCTTCCAATTTCAGGTAGCCTTCGATTCAATGTTTAAAATTAAGTTTAACGTTAGAATATTGATCAGGATGAAGTATTTTGTATCTTAAACATTTTTTTAAACTGTAATGTTTTAATAAATTATTTGTAATTGCTGCTTTTGTTTTTACTTTCAGGTTTTTACTAATGAAGATTAGTAGAACTATAATCATTCGATTCTTTTTTTAAATTGGAAAATCAAATTGAAATTTGAATATTTTTTCAGATATAATAACACATATGAAAGTAATAAATCCATTAAATTGTTGAGCTTTAGAATTTTAACAGAAACCACCAATTAAATAAATGTTTAAATTAAACATTTACCTATTAAAATTTAAATTAATTAAATTGAAATATTTTCATTAGACATTTTTAAATCCGCCTGTTCATATACAGGATTGCCACAAGATTGAACTTTCCAATTTCCCTGACTTTTCCCTGAAATTTTGACGAATTTCCCTAACAGGAAAGTATTACAAAAGCGAATAAGGTTTTCGTAATGTGACAAGCAAAATAGTGAAACAAGCCAGAAAAATTCGCTTTACATAGCAGTATGGATTAATTAAGGTCAGACAACTCAGCGGCGCCACTAACGAAAAACAAAATCTTTAAAATTAAAAAAATGACTAGTTTAGATTTTTTGGCTATTTTTTGCTTTTCATTTTGCTATGTATCGCTTTTGTAAAATCAAACCCTTATTAAAGCAAATTACCCCGTGCACTAAAAAAAGTATTAAAAAAATGACTAGGCTAGACTTTTTTGCTTTTCAATGTGATATTAAACACTTTCGTAAAATCAACCCTTATTTTAAAAAGCAACGCTATGTGCTTCAAAAACTTATTTTCAAAAAAGGAAATATCTAGATGGAAAATACTTTAAAATATGAACCCTTACATTAAAAAGCAACAACCTTGAATGAAAACACGCATTGAAAAAAAGTCGACATCTACATAGACGGAACTAATTTATAAAATAGTAACATGGTACTTTTAACCGTAATTATTTATCACCCCTAATCGTTATATAATTACTCTCGTAATGTACAAGCTAAAATTGCAAAATATTTTATCAAAATTATTTCCTAGTCTCTGCGTGTATAGTCAAAAAATAAAATTAAACTTTTTTGATGCATCTTTTAATGCCTTCAAACAACTTCCAGCACAACCATTCTTAACGAGAAAAATACATTTTAATATTACGAACAATCTAAATTTTCAGAACAATTGAAAATTTTTTGAGAGCAGACTTTTTCTAAAAATATTTTTTATTTAAAGTTATTAAAAATATTTTCAAAGACAAGTTGAAATCATTTTAAACCCCTATAAAGAACTTGTGTGATTCAGGATGCTAGAGATCTAGATGTATGTTGGGCCACTCCATGAATGATCACCTGAAACCCATTGTGGTCAAATTTTATAAAAAAAATGTGAAATGGTCTATAATTATTCTTTTTATTTCTAGATTCGATTTCTATATTTTAGGAATAATAAATTATTTTTATTAGGACAGAAAAAATGGTTGGAAAAAACTGATCGCTGCTTCATAGGCTACGCGTATTAACGCCTTCAACATGAAGCTTGATCGAACCAAGAAGATCCGGGCGCCTTAAAATGGAAGAACCTCAGGTTTTTGTTTGAAGTTGAGTATAAAACTAAAAAAAAACTAAAAAGAGCAGACAACGTATCGATTACTTGATTTATTTATGTTTAAAATTTAACATCAATTCCGTAATTATAATCTGTTGCAAAAAAAATCCCTGAATTTTTCAGATTTTTCCCTACTTTTCCTGGCTTGCAGCAACTCTATTTAAAAATGTATTAAAATGAGTAATTCCTTGCACTTACTTGAGGTATGAAATTTGTGTTGAATTTGAAATTTAAAAAAGCAAGTAATCGATACGTTTTTTGCTTTCTTCAGTTTGCTTTGTGTACTTTGGTTAGGTCTGTCAACATTTTGTCGGTCGAAACAAAATTGGAAACGATATTTAAAAGAAAACCACGCAGAGT
>JAAAKG020136298.1:0-13251 GCA_010014905.2 Druon quercuslanigerum
ATAAAAAATAAACTTCTTTAGTCTTATACAATATAAATTTAAAAACAAATATTGTACTTTAAACTGTTTATTATATTAAAGTATCAATATTAATTTATAATCTATTACAAGGAAAAATTCGATAGAAAATAAATTCTTTATAGCTTTATATAATAGTATATGATAGTTTAAACTTTATAATTTCCAGCAGGTTATTTAAAGAAGCGCCACATTTGCGTGGACAATTTGCGAACTTTTTACTTACGTTAGTGACTGATAATACATTAATTATATTATATTTATTATTATTATTATATATTGGAAAGGTTAGCGAAAAATAAACTCCTTTAGTATTATATAATATTAAAATTTTGTCATAAGGACTTCCAATATTTAAATGAAAGGTCTTTTCAGTTTGAAACTTTATCTCTTTTAGTAGAAATTTCATTATTCATGGATTCCAGATTTTTTTAAAATTTTGTTTTTTGCTTAAATTCAACTGTTTTTAATTTTAAATTAGAATCTTCTTTTGTTCCTTTCCTTGAAAATGAAGATTCAAAAATTTAATTCACAATTCATTTCTTTATTTGAGCGTTGCACTATTTTCTTGATAAATTCTCTTTTCGGATGAATTGAACTTGAAGCTTTAGCGGACTACTTACAGTGGAAAGGAATTCCTGAGGAAGCTGTTGAGATTTTAAAAGGTTCGTGTTGACTTTTTATCTGTGTTTGAACATTTTTACTTATATCATATTGCGTTGGGGCATAGATTAATTTAATATAATTTAATAACTTACCGTGTAGAAATACTAATAGCGGGCTCGTTTGGTAACCAATCAGCTGCAGATCCTGCTTTAAGTCGCGGGCTATTCAGGACAACTGATTACTGTCCTCGACCGGTTCGACTAAGTTCAAGAACTTAGATGGTAAGCGGTCATTGTTTTTCAACATTGAGCAAAATTTACGTTTTTGATATTGCATATAATTATACGAAAACTGTATAATTTTAATGTTTTAGTTCTTTGATTGCAGATAACTTCAAATAGCTAGTGTCAGTATCGGAAATTCTGCCAGTCGCTAATTATATGAAGGCCAAAAAGAACAACAAGCAGAAAGCACAAAAGCAGGTTCATATTACTCAACAAAAAATGATTACAAATAAAAGCTTACTGTAATTTGTGGGAGTGAGTGAATTAAATGTTGACCCTGAGTGGCTTAACTTTACTTTTTCTTATGACATAAATACTAACGGTATACAATAATTGTTTTAGGGTCAAGAGGACATTATCCAGGCTACGAAGTCCGCTGATGGGAGACAGCCTTTCTTGGTCTGTGGAACGGGAATCAGCTCAAAACATAAAGGTAGATTTAGAGCTGATTTGGGTATCCAGGAACTGAATGCATATTTTCCACTATAAATAGAGTGTAATTGTCGCTTTCTATAGACTTTTATAGACAAACTTTCACCCCCCTGGAGGACTTATTTCACTCTCGTTGAGCGCATGTACTCACTAAAAAAACCGAGTGAACGAATTCTCTCGTATGTTTTTCACTTTTTAAGAGAGTGAGTTTTCACTCAATTTAGAGAAGCTGGGTTTTAACACTTCGAGAGAGTGACGATTCACTCTCTTCGATTGAAATTTCACTCGCAGAAATTTATAGAGTGAGAGAATCACGGTGGAGGCACACAGCTCCACTTTTATGATGATATCTCGTGACCCAGCAGAGCCACCCTCATTTTTTCTTAGAATGAACGATGAAATTATAAAGAATTTGTATATAGTAAGTAGAAAAAACTGAAAAAGAACAATATTGACAAAAAATTGAATTAAAAAATGTTTGGTTTTTTCTTTTGGAGAACATTAAAAAAAGTTTTCTTTAATAGGATATTACGCCGAATATTTGTTTACAGTATCTCGAAGTTTCATTAAAATTCATTCCAATGTTGCAGAAATATCGATAATTTACCAAATTTGAGGCCAAAACTCACAATCGCGCAACTTGTAATTTTAATAATCTTATGAAATTCATTAACCATAAAATTTACCTATCTTAAATTATGTATTTTTTATCTTCTTTTTTAATGCCTTTTAGTCATAGAGAATTTGCTCTACTTTCCGACTTTCTAAGTTTCAGATATATAAAAGCAGTCTGTCAGCTGTTTTTCCGTACACGTGTTAAATATTATAAAAGAAGGAAGCATTTTTTATTTTATTTCCAAATTTATTTATTTCATAAAACTCTGTGACAAGAAGTCAGACGTTGAAAAATCCTCAAATCCACAGGCTACGGTGCAAGATTGACTGGTCGAGCTTCTCTATCTTTGAAGACAATTTGGTACTTGCAGTGGTTCAATTTCTTTACCTAATGTACCTCGCGGTAATCAATTTGTAGACAGTTCTAACTGGATCAATAGGAGTGTGATGCATAAATGGAACGTTCTTTTAAGAGTCATTTTACTGTAGAAGGGTAATGATTCTTTAGTATCCTTGTAACAAATACATAAACGAAGAATTCAAAGTAATTAAGCGTTTCAATTTTCTGAAATAAGTGGAAAATTTCCTACCAGGAGGCACTTGACCCTTTCATCGAGGCAGTCATAACTCAGCGAAGCGTGGCGCGGGAACGAGATTAAACTATAAAAACTACGGACAGCTTAATCATAATAATTTTAATTATGAACGCAGACACACTGGCGTCCTTCAGCACGTCGGCGGATGTTTTCATCATCTAACGCGAGTTTTTTGCGAATCTAATAGTATTACGTGTCGCGTTTTTTAATCTAAGAACGAAATTAGACTTTCCAAAGCTCTGTGGTGTCCTTGCAGGTAACACTATCAGAGTGCTACTATTTAATATGCTAAGTCAAGTATTTAATATCTAAAGTTTAAGAAAAGATTCTCAGTAAATAAATATCAAAACTTCTTACGTTTAGTTAGCAGCGGTCCTGATTACTTCTATGAGTCTTTTTGTACATTTTGCTTATTAATATAAAATAAATTTTGAATAAATGTTTGCGTTATTTTATGCGTTTTATGAAACCCGTGCAGTAAGGAATATTTTATGAAAAAGATGCCCTGTGGATATCTTAGATATATACAAATTTCACTCTTGTTGGGATATCCAGAAATTATCCATAAAATACCTAGTGGATATCCACAGTATATATTTGGAAATAAAATGGATATTCCCCAATATTCTAATGCTGAACGAAACCCCTGTAAAAATATATTTGATTAAATTAGAAATTTTTATAGTTGACTGTTATCATACATTTCCTTCATTATGTGAAAATTCCGATTTCATACAAAAAATTCTTCTGGCCACAAAAGCTCTTTACATATTTAGTATGCATATAGTTAACGGCTTTGATTTGATTGACCTTACGTCGAAAAGTCGCTATCTGTACATTTCTAGAATAATCAATGTTCATAACTTTGCTACTACTTTAAGCCAATTTAATTTTCATATGGAATAGTATAGAATAATTTAGAGTAAGTTGACCACGATTCAGCTGAGGTACTATTAATCATTTTCAGGGCCTCACTCAAATCCTCCAAATGTTACAATAAAGGTAAGAATGATGAAAAAGCCGTTTCATACTGAAAAAATTAAAAAAGAGAAATAAGATTAGATAATTGAGTTGTATAATAAGACATAATTTAATACTATATCAAATGAAACACATAAATAAATTAAAGTTATGTATAAATTTTATCTTGTAGAAGTGGACGTTAAGTTTCAGTATTAAAAGCTCAGGTTGTAGAGTTTTAGTTTGAGAAATAGCGAGAACTACAAAAGTCGGTTCTTCACAAAACCCTGAGGGCGGAAACGGAAGAACCTTTACTGTGGAAGAAAAAAGAGAACCGAGCAAAGAAGAAGGAGACGTTGACTAAAGATTCGCGGGCGGTTTTACTGACCTTCTTAAATGGAACAAAACCAGGAAAGCAGCAAAAGTAGTCGACATCGAATCGATTCTTCTATCCTGCTGGTATTCCAGGAAGAGACTACTCCTTAAAGGGGAGGACCACTATCAGATTCGGTTCTTTAAATCATTCTAGTCCAAGAATAAAAGCAGTCTTTTCGAAATTTCAAAAGTAATATGAAAGAATATATTAATCTTCACAGCATTTGTTGATGAAAATTATTAGGGACATATGAATCTTACCATATGAGCCATTACTATTGTCTGCTAAGGCTGCTCCATTTAAGTCCCATAGGACTGTCGTTAAAACCTATTGTACTATGAATTTTTATTTTAAAAACCCGGTGAAACAGAGGCTATGCACGATTCACGTTGCTGCTAAAGTATCATTTAAGCCCTTTATCATGAGTATACATATACTGTCAGATGAGTTCACTCAACTGAATATGGGCCTCTAAAACTGTTTCTTTTAATAAGGTGAGCTTGGAATCACTGACTGATTTAAATCACAACCAGTAATAACTCACATCTAAATTCGTCTTTATTAGAAGCACTCGCATTGACCTGGACGATTGACCAGGGGAAAGGAAAACTGCAGAAAACCTCCTGAGTTGAACCGGTTTTTCGATTGTCTAGTTTAAAAGCAGACATTCGAGCCAATCCCATGGAATGCACACAATCATCCTCGGCGTGAAATCTCCTGCTCAACATTAGTTGAAACGCAGCGAATACACAACCGGGCGATACGTTGCAGATAGTCACCCATTCGATTGCTATCCGCGCTCGAAATAGCTTGAAATCTGTACTCATCCCGAGTCAAGGTTTACCTCACAGCTAATGGCATTTCAGTTTTCTCGAGTTTCTCTCCACATAAGAAAATATTATTTACTAACAATTTACAAAACGACAAAGCATATGAAAGCAATCATCTCTGCACTGTGAAGTTTTTTTCATAGAAAACTTTTAAAAAATTAGGTTGGCCATACATAAATTAAATAGCTTAATTAAGAAAAAGAGTGTCCAGATTTCCGTTCAACGTGATTCTTTTCATTTTTTTTCTTTGATTAATCAAAGGCAACCCGCCAGTTTTTCGGTTTCCATTGGACGAAAAAGAAACATATCTCCGACTGTTGGGGTAATATTTAAATGCTAAAGAGATTTCTGCGGGACGAAATGAGCGTAATGGAGTAAATACATTTGTGGAAAAGTAAGTAGGCTCCACTGTTGTTTCTTGTGTCTGTAATTTATACCCGACAGAACTTGGGAAACTTGACAGACGAAATGCTTTCCTGATCTGATTTTGTGAATATTTGAAATAAACCTATGGTAAATGAAGTGGTCCAAATTTCAACGTTCTGAAATGCAAAATGTCTTGAAAATAATGCAAGGTAACGTCCGAACAGTAACTTGATTACATTTTATGGCAGAGTAAAAGAGGATATCATCCGTTCGTATAAGAACATCTACTTCTTTAATAGTTCATTAACATTTTTGGCATTTAGTACAATCAGTTAATTACTTTGATAGATGGGATAATGAATTAATTATACTCGAGTCTCGGTACTGCGACTCAAGTGTTTCTCTCCATTTCTATTTATTATGTTCAAATCTGTGTAGATGATACCTGTGTGAACTGTGTGCGTACATGTCAATTGTTCACATCCTGACAGTTTTTAATAACGATTTGAATCATTAGTATTAAAATGATTAAAATGAATAGATTGAAAGAAACGTTGAAAGATATCGTAAATATAAATTCTTCAACCGTAAGTATCGAATGTATTTGATTATGGATTAAAAATTATAAATCTAAAAATCCACATAGTAAAACAATATGGATTTTTTAACTAAGTCTATAAATTTGAAGAATCCATTTGCACAAAAATCCCTAAAAAGTAAAAGGTGTCAATGATAACATGCAACGTTGCCGATTTTTATTTTCGGACGATGAAACAAAGGCTATTTCATTCCATACAAAATTATTGAACCTTCAAGAACTCGAAATAGGCATAAGAAATTCTGATTTTTGTTAAAGATATGGCGTTAAATCATCGACAATTTCCTCAATTCGCACAAGAGCGAACGAAATCAAGGAAAAAGCTTCGAAAATAGAGCTGAATGAAGGATCGCTCGAACAAAAACGATTAAAGACAAAATTATGTGTAATTCTTAGAACGCACTTTTTATGCTTGGCTGTGCGAAAAAAGAATAAAGACTGAATGTGAAAAAAGATCATCGATGGTGTTTGAAACTCTGCAAAATTTCGGCTAAATCCCGAAGAAAGTCAAGTTTAACGCCAGCCAATTCTGGCTTCATAGATCCAAGAAACGTCATTCTATTCTGACTCTCCAAGCCAAAAGTGAAAAGGCATCCACCGATTCCGAAAGCAGCCGAGTTTTCAGTGAAGCGATGACGATCCTCGTTCGAGATCAAGGATATCCCCTGAATAATATATTTAACGCTGATGAAACTAAACTTCCGTACAAGTCGTTGCCTGAGAAAACTTTTTCTGTTCAAACCGAAACTGAAGTTCCTGGCCATGAACAGAAAAAGGAGCGCATAACAATGATGTTATGTGTAAAAAGGTCTGGCTCATTTTGCTTGCCTCCAATTTGCATTGGTACCGCTCCAAAGTCCCAGTGTTTTAAAGCTGACACCAATTTCCCTTGCGAACATAGAGGACCTGTACCAAAGCATCTTTCTGAAAACGATTAAAGCCTGGAAGCACAATGAAAGGTATAACAACAATTTTGCACTTGGAGCAAAATTAATGGCTTTCCAGTAAAACTATTTTTCTTCATTCTATAATTCTCTGCACTATTACAGATTCCTTTTTCTTCTGGAAAACTCGAGAACTCATCTTTTAGACGAGGAACTAAATGATATCGACGAACAATGTTTTGCGTATTTCTCCCTCCCAATTGCACGAGCCTCGTCCAGCCGATGGAAATAGGAGTAATTTCTGCCACCAAAATGCGTTACAGGACAGCATTTCTTCGAGAATTGTGGTTCTGCTAGAGCATGGACAAGAACGAAGTGGAAAATTTCGTCAAACAATGGGATGTGCTTCAAACGATGCAAATTTTCACTCATGCTTGATATTCGCTCACTCCAAGCACTTGAAGAAATGATTGGAATAATCTTTTGCCCAATACAGTTGAGAAAAATTTGAGCAATCAGAAACTTTTGCAACATGCGACTGGTCTTGACACGATTTTGAATTTGCTTTATAATGTTCCAGGAAGTGAAATAATCCCTATATCGAAAGTTGATGAGTGATTGGAAGAGGATGAGTAGCTGGCGACTTGTGAAACAAAAACTGACGAGTAGATCATCAACGAAACCACAGGCTTGAATTAAACGATTCCTGAAAGCAAAGACGAGTCCGAGAATGAAGCTGAGGAGCCTAAAGAAAAAGAGAGAACGGCTTTATCGAACATTGCGGTGCGAAAAACATTGAAATCGTTCTTGAATATACCAGAGAAGTCGATCATTCTACGCATGAAGAACGTGCGGCGTTTATTAAATCAAGAAATATTGTCTTCGACTTACATCATGGCTATTAGGAGTAGCCTTTATTGTAATTTTTTGGTATTCTTTTGATTTCGAGAATAATGCATTTTTGCAGAAGTTTTGTACTTGTTCCTTCAAAAAGTCTATTATTAGAATTGTAATCAAACAAAAAATAAGAATATTTCGATGTCTCCATTCGCTGTTTCTGTTTGTATAAAAAGAATCATGTCATTTCAGCGTTAACATTCGGTTTTAAGCAAGGAGAATCTTTTACTAAAATAAGGATTGTTCGATTTTGCAACTTTTGAAATTAAAATATACGTGAAGAATAAGGATAATATTATATTTTCATCTGCTGCACCTTTTTACATGCAAAAATCTTTGTGATTTAAGTACAAATAGATTGAGGAATTTTGAGATTTTTTTCTGTGATTATTATATGAAAATATAATTAAATGTTTATGAAAGAAAGAAATAAGAAATATATTATTGTTTATTTACGAATTCATTGTAGAATTTACAGTAAATTGTACATTTGATGAAATAATCAAATGTAGAAATGAATAGTGGGGGGAAGGGGTTATGGCGTCGTTCTCACTATATGGGGGAAAACGTACTCAATAGCGGGAGTTCGCAGTACTGAATTTCACAGTCCCGCGATTCGAGTGTACCCCGAGTACATATTTATAATGCATTTGTTTTTTTATAAGGCTGGATTTATAAGAAGATATTTTTTAGAAGAAATTAAGGTACTATAGTCTCGAAGTGGCCTTGATGCGCTAGAAATAAATTTGGGAAAAGGATTATAAAGTTGCGTGTGGGTAATATGAGAGAGAATATTGTTTAAATTCTATATTTCAGTGTAATAAAGTTTTAATTATTTCCCCAAGGCATCCTTATATACGATAATTTTATTTTGTGATCTCAAACGTCCAGTTTTCTAGTAATTGTAAAAAGTGGTGAAGTAATAAGAGCAGAGGAAAATACCGAACTTAATACGTATAAAAAAATTTCAATAAGGCAACATGTTTTGAATATCACAGAGTCAATCTTTCTTAATTATGTTTTGTGATAAGCGAAAGCCATAAAAGTTATCACTTAGACTTGTTGGTGGTATTGCGTAAAGGGTGTCTTCAAAGACGACGAGGCCCAATTTTTGCCACTTTTTGACCCCACACTCCTCCATGTGCTTTACAGTAGCAGTCTCGTCGCCCCCCCCCCTCCTCCTAGGGTGCTATGTGGTTTATGGAAGGCCACTAAGGGTGGAGTCCCGAATAGCGTAAACCGACGATTTCGTTTTTACTATTCATATTTATGTATTTTGACGTGCTGATTACGAAAATGATAGCGAAAATTTGCGACTAGTCGATTTTCATGGTGAAACCATGAAAAAACCATTAAAATTATGGTTTTTTGCGATTATCTCAGCTAATATGCAAAATAAAAAAAAAATCTGCAAGAAAAGTTATAGAACTCATCGAAATACAGATTTTTTGTCAAAAATTTTTTTTTCTGTGAGTGATACTTTTCGACAAAATGAACGATATAAGGATTAAAATCGTATCTCTATTGGTTTCGGTTTGGTACCTACTTACGCTCTTCACCACGAGAAGTTTGGAGAATTTTGAGAAGCATTTTTTTTCTATTTTTCATGTTTTGTATTTTTTTTTGGTTTTTTCAGATTTTGATTTTTTTTGTTTTTTTAGATTTTGATTATTTTATTTAAAAAAGGAAGATAATCAATTGCCAGGGTCGCTCAACAAGATATACAATTCGTATTTGAAATATTTTTCGAAATTTTGCGTATTGATCTTTGCCATTTCTATTTGCACTATCATTTACGTAATCAGCGCATCAAAAAAAAATACTTTGGGCTCATCCGGCCCCCTTTCCAAAGTCCCCTTCCATCACTTGACATGTTAATGACTGATGGGCAAAAAATTTTGGTCACATCCGACCCCCTTTCCAAAGTCCCCTTCCTACAAGTGACATGTTAATGACTGAGGGGTAAATAAGTTTGGTCACACCCCTGCCCCTTTTCCAACGTCTCGTGGGGGGTGGGAAGGCACCCCCATGATAGGTCACAGAAACAATGTAAAGTCACATCCCTGCAATCTACAACATTTATTTGAAGTTTTTTTGTACAGTTTTATTACTCACTAAGGTAAACATAAAAAACCATGAGTTTTATGAGTTTTTCATGGTTTTCACCATGAACATCGACAAGTCGCTAATTTTCACTATCATTTTCGTAATCAGCACATTAAAATACATAAGTATACGGAGCCTCAAAAGAATCAGCGGTTTACGCTATTCGGAACTCCATCCGCCACTAATTCATGCATTTTGTTAAAAATGTTTTTTTTTGTTTCGTAAAGAATTAATCTTTCTGGCCATTAGTTTCTTTTGGCTTAAGACGATCTGAAGGTACCGCGGCCTACGTGGCCCCTCCGGCGACCATTTTCTATTTTTCGGCGCTTCGCTGAATCTCAAAGCGCTGAACTCCAACCAGAGCCTTCTGCATTATGTTATAGAGGAATATTTAAATGGTATTAGTGTATCAACCCTGTTACGCCCTATCATGGAGGTCCAGGCGAAGTCGTGTTGCAGTGTTAAAATCATTAACGTAAGTTACTGAGAGAAAGTTCTCAAAAATATTTTCGAAATTTTAATTTTTGAAGACTATGACTAGACGTAGAATTTCATTTCGCATCTTTTTTCCTTTAGAAAAAAAGTTGTTGCTTTCTTATTTTTATAATTAAAGCCAAAAACTGGCTTTTTGGAAAAATCAATTTTAATTCGTTTTTCACTTCAACTCGTGGTCATTCAGTCAGCTTTGAGGATTTTTAAATAAAATTTTTAGGGGATGTAGTTCGAAACGTCCTTCGACTAATATAGTAAAATAAATTTAAAATATTAATTACAAAAAATTGTTATTTTTTCTGATTTATAACTCTCATCGGACTTCTCTAACTTCCAGCGTTACGTTCATCAAACGAATTTTGTGCAACAAAAACCTTTCAGCGAGAAAGTTGTTAATAAAAAAACTGAAAAGTATTAGCCAAATCAGATCAATATTCAAGAAATTATTAACGTCTTAAGGGCATGTGATACAGCGAAATACCTATATTTCTAACTTCACTTTTTCAGTTCATTAAATATTTTTTTGAATGTGAGAACTTTTTTTAAAATAAAAGATCGAGCTGAAACTTGGGAAGTGTATTAGAGTACAATAAAGCACGTTAAAGTACTTCGTTCGAGGAGGAAATTCACTAAAAATTATTTCCGAACGGGAGCCGTTGGCTTATCTTTTTTCCGAACCTTGAAATTTTTTGAACGTTTAAACATTTTTTATACTTAAAATATCGGCCTTAAACTTTGAGAAATGCAAGAGCCGGCAGGAAAGTACATTAAAGTACTTCATTTAGAAATGAAAGATATAAAAAAAATTATTTTAACTAAATGTCATTCAACAAAGGACTTTTTATCAATTCCATTGACATCAGCGATGCATGAAAAGGCGAAATCTGGCGGCCACTATACGAGGCTCTAACAGCTGACTCGTCCTAGACACATGAAATTCGGGATCCACGCGGTCAACAATCACTGATGACACCTGTCAAATATTTTTATATTTTTCCCCCAGGTCGCTATAGAAGTCCAAGAAATAGGTAAAGTTTGTTTCTTTTACTAAATAAACTTGAATACTTGAATTTTGACTTGTACCCCTTAGCTCCCCTTACCACGCAGTAAATAACTGGTTGAAACCTAAAGTTCAGTAACACGAGAGTAAAGCATGTAAAACATAACCTCTAAGTTTTAAAGTTAAGCGTTGTTTTTAAAAGCGCTGTTGTTTAAAAGGATATAAACCTTTCACCTTATTTTAAAATATTTGATTTAAGTTTCTACTATGCTTACTTTATTCAATCCACCATTATTTATTATAACCCATTCCGAAATTGTACCTTTCTTAATTTTTATCCGTTCCGAAAAATGAACAGCTCCCGAGTAGAAGAAATAAGTCCAGGGAAAAGATGTTCACAAGGAATCAAAAAAGTTAAAATTTTGATCAATGCTCAATTTAAAGTTGACTGTGAGTGCATTTTCCCTTTGAAACACAATCGCTTTGATTTCAAAATACTGTGCTTTGTAACAGAGAAAAAAAAACACATTACATGTATGTGATAATGAATATTTTAATGGAAAAACGGAGTGTCACACTTTGCATGTATGTGACTCATTTGAGGTGTCACGGGGGTCAAATGTACAAAATAATAAATACGTTTTTAAAAATATTATATTTAGAGTTTCTGCAGCCCCCATGAAGTTAAACATGTATTTCCGGAAAGAAAAAATACGTTTTAGTCCATATTATCCAGAATCGCCAATTTACCTCAATTCGAGTTGAAACTGAACATTTCGTTTTACAGCCATTATATACGATTTCATAATTACTTTTTAAATATTAACCAGCAAGTCTTTTTTTATAGGGACCTAAAAAACCCATTAGTGAAGGTTTGGATTTTGAAACCATTTATATTTGTTTATAAGGGACATAATTGTTTCAACAATTTCTTATTTTTTGTAACTATTTTCTCTTAGAGTAATGCTGACAAGCATAATATAGAAAATTTGAACAATGTTTCAAATATCTTTTTTATTTCTAAAAATTTATTGACGAAAAAGAAAAAGTTTCTTTAAAAAAAGATTATCTGTGACATGTATTTATCATTTGCTTATAACTAAAACCTTTAATCAAATAAAAAATTTTCAGGAAAAAATAGAGAAATACGGCTTTTCCTGAAATTTCTATATTTTTGTTTACTGTTTACATAGTAGGGCAATAGATAATGCGAGGTAACATACATAATCCTGTAAACTATTGTTTATAACCATATTCTCTTAAATAATTATATATAAATATGGGGTGGTCCAAAACACGCTTTTCGAGTTAAAGGGCAAGAAAAGCCCAAAACTTTCCATTTCCAGCGAAAGAAAATCCGTAATTTTTGTTTTGTCGAAATTTGAATATTAAAACGTGCCACAGGGTACTTTAAAATATTGAATTTTCGAAAATCGAACTCATGTTCTAGAGTTTTATTGAAACGTGTCAAATTTTTTAGGGATTTAAGAGGCATTTCTACGAAATAAAACTATACAAACAACTTTCATTTCTATTCCAACCCCACCCTCCCCGCAGAGCCCCAAATATGACTCAAAATTAAAAAAAATACATTTTTACTTATTGCTGTTACTTCTTAGCAATTTCCGTCGTCTTGTTTATACAAATAATTACAAGTGGTCAATCTGAATGTGTACCATGACTTTAAAAAAGAAATTTAATTGTTTAAACAAATGTAAATTATTTCAAAAATTATTTATTCCCAAAAAATGCAACAACAAAAAATCGTATCTTCTGATTGAAATGCAATCGTTTTTCATTGTTTGGAGTAGTAGATGTTTCTGAAAAAATTGTGTAATAGAGATTTGTTTAACAATAGAAGAAATGTGTCAAAATCATGTAATTACTGAAAAAAAAGTAGCAAAGGATATCAATTTGAAAAAAGTGGATATCTGGCTCAATTTTTAGAAATAAAAAAAATAAAAAATAATTAATTGTTTCAATAATTTACATTTGTATAAACAATTGCAAATTGTTTAAAAACTCATGGTTAATATTCAAATTGTCTATTAGTAATTATATTTATGAAAAAGACCAAGGGAATTGCTAAAAAGTAACAATAAAACTTGGCACGTTTCGATGAAACCCTTGAACATGAGTCACATTTTTCGAAAATTCAAAATTTCCCCATGTTGATGAAGTGTTTCTATAT
>JAAAKG020136299.1:0-13250 GCA_010014905.2 Druon quercuslanigerum
GCAAACATCATCGACGATTTCATAAAATTGACTGGGAAATTAATATTAAAATTGATTCAATTCTACCCAAAAATTTCTTTACCTCAGAAGAAATTTCAATTTTGATTTACGCTAGAGTAGAAGAAGATCGAGCTCGGTAGAAAAGGTCTTTTCCCCGGAGGAAAGGTGCAAACGGCGTGGACGATGTACGTCGCGCCGCCTCACACCCTCTCCCCTGCTCTCCCCTCTCACAGCGCGCTCAGAATAAAGAAGAGACGATCGTCCGTCCTCTTCGTTACACAGATGAAACGCTTGACAGTGTTAGTTGCCTACCAAGCGGACGCAAAGTCGGAGAGGTGAACTAAGCGAGTTGCATAGGCCTGGTTTATTCACGCTTCAGCAAAGAAATTCCTAACCTTATTGCCACAGGAGCATTGGGGGGACAAAAGGGCAGTAGCATGGGTGAAGGGAGCGTTGGGGAAGATGAAGAAGAAGACAAGGAAGGAGGAACAGGAACGGTGAAAGAAGGATTGTGAATAGGAGAGAACGTAGGTACAAGCAAATTGTAAATATTGTAAACAATAGATAAGTAGTTGGCATTAGTCGCGGAGGCAGATGTTGGCAATGCGAGGCAAAGCGAGAAGGTAGCGACGTGCGTGCAAAGCCAGGCGAAGAGAAGAAGGTTAGGCAAATATAAAAGCAAGCGGTCTTAGAGGTAAGGTGTGGATGAATGATAGTTTTTTAAGAGGTAGTTGTAAGGAAACTCTGTAAAAGAAAATGAATATCTAAGGAAGTCTATTTTTTAAGGCCAGAAGGCCGAATAATAAACGTTTATCTACCCATCGATAAGAATGAAACTTTCAACTTAACTCAAATCTAAGATACAATTCGTTCAAGGTATAAATCAATTAATTTTTATTTTTCGACAGTAATGACACGCTTCTGTCCCCGCCAACTACTTTACTTGACTTTTTTTGATTGGAAAGACCAGCACGTCCGACTACAATTCAAAAATTTCTTAGAATCCACAATTGGAAGTATCATGCCTAGAGGAAGTCGATGCACCATCGACGCAATGCGCACGCATCTGTTGCCAACTGTCTTTGGTCAAAGTGAGGTATATCAATTTACAATAACGAGTGAACGTAAAAAATTCCAACAGTGGGCAACAGATGCGCGTGCATTTCGTCGATACTGCGTCAGCTTATCAAGTCCTATTGTGGAGAGACCTTGAAGTTAGCGCCACAACTTGAGTCTTACATCTCAGGCATTTTTAAAGTAACACCGTGCGGGAAATTTGAATTAGTAAATATGTTAAATTTAAAAAAATCTAAACTAGAACAAGTTAAAAAAATATATGTACTGATATTAGAAAGTGCTTCCAAAATTTTATTAAAATACATCAATTTCTGTTTTCCTTTCCAGATACTAGCAAGTCCCTGGCATCCCCCTGACTTCCTTCACAAACTTTTTTTTTCCACGACATGTAGCCACCCTGGTCATATAAATATCTAGATATTCCGGAGTCTAAGGATATGCAGCTTACGATATTTGAGAAAAGCCTAATAACTGCCTCCATCAACTGCCTATTAACTCGGGCAATAAAAATCAGAGCTGTCTAGACGTACTCTTTCGAGCTCATCAAACGGTCAAAACATACCTTGAGAGCATAAAAATCACGAGAAACTTCTCTGTCATATTTCAGGGCAACTCATGTGGACATATATTATTGTTGTATTTCAAATACCAACAAAGTTTTTCTTATATAAAAAAGGTACCACTTTTTTAAAACTTCTAAAACTAGAAAATTAAACCATTCTAATTAAATAATCCAGCTCAAAATCTTACTAGACCTAGACACAAATTGCAGCTCAGATTCGTCCAAATTTCGTGACCATACCTCTGTTAATATTCGAGTAGCAAATAAAAAAAGTTACATACACAGTAATTTATAAACTTTTACATTTTTAAGTTCCTGGGGTCGAGCTGTACCGGAATGTCAAAAAATTAAATTAAAAATTGTAAATCATTACAAACCTACCACATTGCGGAAGCAAAAACGGTCAATAACGAATTTGCAGATCTTTACTAGATGAACAGTTAAGCCACTAGATAATATAACCCCACATAATATACTTCGCCTGGAAGTAGGGAGGCCCTCGATCGCTTGTGTTTTTTAGCGACATTCAGGTGTCCCCTGACACTCAGGCAAAAAATATTGTGGGGGGTAATATGTAATGCTTTTACTGAACTTTTAATTACGGCTTTTATTAAACATTTTACTGTAATCTACCCGTCTTTTTGGTCCCAAAAAACTTATGCCAAAGCGCAATATATTTGTCCTTCCATAGCTATCCAGTTTTCATATGACGACGGCAACAACGACAAATACCGCTTCAAAGTACTATCTTGATGTATTCAATATGAATTTATTTATTTCTGCTAATTTTATAAGCATTTTTCTTCTTCATAAATGTCAATGAAATTTGCTTCCTATAGGGAGATTTTTCTCTAATAAATGAAAAAAATGAATTTTTTCAATATTTTGCAAGCATATTTTTCTGTATTACCGAAAATCTTATTTTCAGAAAATCAGAGAGCCGATCAATATGTCAATCGATATGTTCTGAAATAATGAATAACCTTTTAACTTACGGTAGTATTATATTCTAAATTAAAACAAGTTTTATTTACAGAAAAAAATGTAACTTTTTGTTTAAGTCGCTATTTGTTGATTAATACTGGCCATATTTTTAGTCATATTCATGGTTCCTCAATTGGGCAATCGATGCCCATTAGTAACAATGTTGAGTAACATTTTTACCGAATGAAGATGTACCAGTTCCATAAAAAAAAGTTATAACCATTATGGAGCATTGATGTGTAATTAGTATAAAAGAAGACTGTAACAGTTGTTTTGTAAATTGGTTACACGCATGAACTACAATAATTTTACTACAGTGTCAAGTAAGTGAACTGTAACGTCATTACGGTGTAATTCTGTAAGTTGTGTGCAATGTAAATTAGTAAAGGCGTTGTAACAAAGTAACACGCCTTTTATGTAAAAGTCGTGGAACATTTGTTTCGTAACTTGGTTACTGTGTGATTTGGTAAACTGTGCATAATGCACATTAGTAACAGCTATGTGACAAACGTGTATCACTTGTTCTATATGTTGGTTACACGAATCATCTATATGAATTCTACTATCTTCTTACGTATCAATTCTAAATTGTCTTGGATATATTTGAATTCGATTAAGGTAAATACACCAGTTAGTGGTTAGCTTTTCACTGTTGTATACGCTTCAATCACGAATTTTTTTGTAAGTATAAGTTAAGTAGTTGTTTTTAACACTAAAAGCCTGTCGGCAGCAAAGACCACATTGCCTATTGATAATTATAGATTTTTTTGGTGATTCATACGAGTGGATGGGTTAGTGACACCAATTAACCTTTTAATGAAAACGCTTTTCCCTTGTCCCTAACAGGTCCAAATAGGCGTTTGGAAACATTTAGTGACAGAAACGTGTGCTAGGGCTTAAAATTTTTGATGTTTATTTCTAATGAAACAAATGAGTAGAAACGTACAAAAAAATATTTTTTTACAGACTCAAATTCTATTAATTAAAAATACCTTTTCTAACGAATTGGCGTATTACTTTTGGACCAGAGTCCATACCATATCAAAAAGAGGCTGTTATTGTTTGATATACGCGTATGGCTATACTTCTGATGACCCTGAAGTCCAAACAATTCATTGACGCACGGCTCTAACAACAGACTTTTCAAAGATTTTTGCGATAAGAATGACCATCTGCGATAAGAATGACCATCAAAGTTAGAGACAAGTTGAAAAAAAACCCAGTAAGTCAACGGGAATAACGTTTTTTTCACTCTAAAAACAACTGCTTCTCCTTGAAATACATTTTCCTTGATCCTGTCACTAATCTGTCTTTTCACGAATTTTCGGAACGGTTAATATTATTGCTAATAATGAATGATTATACGAACCTTTGACCTCCAGTCACCTTTGGTGCGAAACACAACTTCGCTGAATGAAATTTTACACCATAGTTTGTACGATGTTTGTTTAAAAAAATATATAATGCACTGACACACTTGTGCTTGCTGCACGCTCTCTCTCTACTTATGAAAGCGTAACAGCGAGAGACGCCAGTCTTGATAACACCGGTTTTTAATATTTTTTATACACTGCTTTGCAAATTATTCCCCAGACATACTTATATGTAGTTTAATATTGAAGCATTCTACTTTTAACGTAGCCACCATTTACATCTTCATCTTAATTAAATTTTTTAATACACAAAAAACTCATTAAGGGTCTCACTAACTGATCGCATGTCACTAACTGATGTCTTTACCTTAGATGCAAGTTCTAGCATCAATTTTAATATTTTCACATTGTATTTCCTGTTTCCATAGCAGTTTTTTTGAGAATATTAAACGTATTTTAGAGTCAAAATTAACCATTTTTTGAGCCCAAAAAGGCCTCTCCATAAGATCTCATCCATTTTTGCACGACTTTAACAGCCGAGCTACCTAAATTAGCAAATATGTTGGTTTCTCACAGAGGAAGTCAAAATAATAAACAACAAATAGGTAAATAAAAACGTTTCGAATCAATGAGTATTTTCTATTCTCATATCAACTTTGAATTATGTTAAAGAAAAAAGTATTACTGTCTAAAAAAGATTTTTCAAATAACATGGATATCCATACCTTCCGTAAATTTCAAGACAACGTATTAATATTATAGGTCAATCGATTTGTGTCCAGTCTTGCACCAATTTTAAATTAAGTGAATGAAAAAAGTTGTACTGTTAAAACCGACTTTTCAAGTATTTTAAATGACTGTGACTTCCTTAATCTTTACTAAAATTTATCAATACTATATGTCAATCGATGCGTCTCAAGGCAAAGACTCTTTTCTGTTTTTGCAAAAACTTTGGATTATGCAAATGAAAGAAATTTTTTATTAAAAAATCCGAGTTTTAAAATAATATAAAGTGCTAAAAAAAATGTAAAAAACATTCTTAGAAATCCTATGATCAGTTTCAAGATGTTAGGGGTGAAAATTGACACTCCACATTACATCAAATTATCTACAGCCGTCTTTATTGTATCGTGTTCACAAAGAATTGTGACACACACACACACACACAACAATGCGGAAAATTACTTAGAACATTGTACTAGACATTTCTGAATTGTTGGACGCTTATTTAAATAAATGCAAAAATATCCGAAACTGTTTCCATTTTTACATAGCTGTCTCTATGAGGAAGCAAAGTAAAAAATTTGCATGCAATTTTTAAAAATGAGTCATTTTATATTTAGAGCAATCCATATTTGACAGATTCAAAAAAAAACTTTATTCATTGGACCCTGAAGAACAGGAAATGCATAAGCGTGAATATTTGTTTATTAGGTTCCCTTCAAAATTAGACTGTTCAATTTCACACCTGAGGAATTCCATATCAAATCATCTAAAAAATGTAAGCTATTGCTAGTTATCTTACTGAAAATTGTAGTATCAATCAAGGTGTATGTTTTAAATCATTCATAATTAGATGCAGTTTTGAAGAAATATTTTTTGAAACGAAATTTCAAAAACTTCTTGGATTTTCGGAATGGGATCTCTGTCCAAACATCTCGGGGAACGGACATTTTAAAATTCACAAAATTGATTTTTTTAAATATAGAATTGTAGAGAATGATGACGGAAAAATAATGTTTTGGACAATAATTTCACACGATCTCGAGCGCTGGTTTATCAATCCAGACCCTCAATTAAGAACCAGCCCCCTGTCTGGACCGTGTACGTGTATTTCGTAATAGTTCTTTTACGATCCGGAGGAGAAATGTCGGTTAAACTAATTCAACAGATGGCGCCACAAAAAGTTGGTCTGACTTTTGTATTGAATTGCATTAAGAAAAAGCAAAAATAATTCTAAATTGATGCTTTTTGAAATTAAACAGAACAAAATGTAAAAACAAGAGTGACTATTACTAATTAGTTAAAAAAAGAAAAAGTCATGAAAATATGTAGTTTAATATAAATTAAAATTATTTTGGTGGTACATTGAGAAAGCAGTGCGAACTTTATATGTCTATGATTTATTTTGCTGATATTATTTATTTTATAATTTTTCTAGTTAAAAAAATTTTTTATTGTTAAAATTATTAATGTAGCTAATGAAAAAATTAATAATATTTAAGATCTCAATGACAAAAAATATTTAAAATATATACATTATCATAAGAATTAATACAAAATATATCACATCCAATATAAATATAATAATAATTAGAGTACGTAAAACTACAACTTAAATTGCACAGTAAAAAATCTTTACACCTTTACAATCTTAACAATTCCAATCTTTGAAGGAAAAACGTTTAAAAAATAATGGTATTTGTAATTAAAATGTTTGAGGGAATAATGTGGTAAAAAGTCAATGAAAAGACTAATAAATGAGAAAATGGATTTAATATTATTTAATATAATGCATATATTTATTTCAATTGAACCGAACGAGTCTCGAGTGTGAAGCATTTCGTTTTTAGTTAGTTCCCGCATTCTCAGACTTAAATAGGTGTGAAACACATTGGCAATCAGTTCCGAAGTATGTTGACCACAAGGAAATGAAAATACAGTGTTCCTTGTGCCTTCTTCAACGTCATTTTTATTTAAATTTTGATTTTATTATCTTTTATTTAAATTTAAAGGAGATTTCGAATTAAATACTTATATATATTAATGAAAACCTTAAGTCTAAAATGAACAGACTAAAAACTAATACTCTATAAACAAACGCACCGTACTCATGACGTTTCCATCAGGTCCTCTAACCTCCGACACCCAAATTATGTCAGACTTCAAAAAGTGATTTCACACACTGCATGCTTATGGTTTCAGGCAATGCCATCCCTTAAAATGAGTTTTTGCCACAGCTTAATTATTGCTGGATTTTTTGGTACAAAGAACATGTGGAATTTCAGTTCGTTGTTATATCCTGACTTGTAATAATAACAAGACAACTTTTAAACAAATTTAATAATTCACTAGGCTGCATTTTTTTAAAATACTATTTGTGAATTTCTCGCAAACTAATAGTTTATTAATTATTTTTGTAATCTCTGCAATGTTTAAGACAACTTTTAAACAAATTTAATAATTCACTAGGCTGCATTTTTTTTAAATACCATTTGTGAATTTCTCGCAAACTAATAGTTTATTAATTATTTTTGTAAACTCTGCAATCTTTATTAACATAAAAGTCAGACCAAATTTTTGTAGCGCCACCTGTTGGATTAGTTTCACTGCCATTTCCCCATTTTACTTCTACAATGTTTGAGATGCGAGATGTGAGAATAGTGTTCCAGACCGACTGAGGCAGGGTAGTGATTTGAGAATATCATAATAGGCAACACCTGGAGTTCAGCCAGAAACCATAACCCATCGCGAGAGCACCATACTAAATCAATTACACTAGTGCCCGTAGGCCAATCGAAAGTTGAATACGCTGGGAAGTCGCTAAAAAAACGGGCATTCAGTAAGATTAAGTCACTTTTGTCCATGCAGTCGACGAATGAATTTCCCCTACTATTTATAAAATTATCTGTAGAACATCGGTTGATGGAAAAAGACTTATTGGAAACAATCGCAGAATTTAGCTGATGTAAATTGGCAACACAACAAATAAAATCGCCTTCTATAACAAATGGGATGTTAGGATTATATTTATATACCTGCACGAGAGAATCATCAAAGTTAAATCAAAAGTATTCTAAAGTCTTGGATGGTGAAAAGTACACTAGACACAGGATAAAAACAATACATTCATACGCGATTTTTACAAAGATATAGTTGTCATTGATTACGAATACGTCGAGTTTCAAAAGCGTATTGTTGTAACAGATGAGAAGCCCGCCTTGAGATCTGCCATACTGAGCGCATCTGGTTGCTACGCAACAGACTGCTTGACAGTTATTGAGAAAGCAAGGAAGTGTTCCCGTATCAGCTGTTGACCACATCTCGCAGATACATAGGATATCGTTATTTCTTAGGGTATGCTCAAAATCAGAGAGATTGACCAGTCCGTGAACTTCCAAAAGATAAACCTTGGATCACTAGAATTGCTTACACTGACGACAACAGTTTCAGTTGTGTTTTCTTCGTGGAATTCTGGTTGCTACCTTAATGGATCAATTTTATTCTTCGAGCCATTATGCACCGCCACTTTTGCCAGAATTCTAAGGTTTGAATTGTTTAACATGCAATCGTCAGTTGCCGACCGCAGAAAGCGTGTTTTTCACCTGGTTTGAGAACTGTTCGGGAGGGGGGGGGGCTCGCAGAAGTGTCAAATCGTTTATTGACCAGGTTTTGCTCAGATTTCTTTGGGGGGTGACTTCTTTGGGGGGCGACTTCTTTTCTGCCTGGAAGTTTGAAACTCATTAGGAGGTCTTTCTCTGGCATCTTTGAAAATGTTTAAGTCATTATCAGCCACGCCCTCCCGGATACGAGAATGAACCTCTTCAGAAAGAACAGTGGTGTTGCCATTTACAATCAATGTGTTTTTCTTTACATATGCCTGATTGCCGGAATCCCTAAGCTTTCGCGCACGGTCAAAAAGAACATTTCTTTCTTCTCTCTCTTTCCTGGTGCGATCTTTGGCATTTGAGAGGTTTATCTCCCGTAATTCGGGAATTTTTTTGAAGATGGATCTGACCCATCGGGAAGGGTTGAATTTAATGATGATTGGACTTTATTCCGTTACTTCTTAAGTCTAAAAGCGTCAGCGATTACGGTTTCAGGATTGCTCAAGTCGATCTTTTGAAATAAATTTAGAATTGAGAAGATGATATCATTATTGTGTTCCTCATCATCCGGTAAATTGTAGTGAATTATGATCTTTGCTCGATCCTGTATAGAAAGCTTTTTCTGCAATTAAGCAAATTCCGAGGAAATAACTTTGCTCTTCTCTTTAATGACATTGACTTCCTTGCGTAGGTCAGCATAGGAAGATGTGAGCTGCTCAATGCTTTTAGTTAATTATCTATAGATTCGCGCAAATGCGTACCTTCACCTATCATTTTTTATATGTATGGATAGTTCACATGAGAAAGTTTAACTGTTCAGATGTACACATTCAACAACAAGGAACACATCAGATCGAGTGGAAACAGAACAACAAATAGCCCCCCCCCCCCTATCCTTTGCTCACAAATTGACCGGAAATAGACCGGAAAATATAAACGTGATAAAAGCCATGAGGAGCTCTATCATAACACGTCCGTATACTACCGAGGCACAAGCGGATCTCTGATTAAATTCTATTAGGTGCTTACAGCTTCAAACGCCGTATTAATAGTATTTATATTATATTTTTGGTGACTAATTATATTTCGTTGACATGCAGTATATGCTTTTTGTTTACATAGACAGTGCAATTGAAATGGGTTAAACTAGACGGTAAATCACATTTTGCAGACATTCATGTAAAATTGCTTCAAATATTGTTCACCTTTCTTTTAAAAAGCCTTACGTATGTTTGAAAGCCATAATACATTTAATTTTTGGTAAAAAATTCAAATTTAGTTCAATGCACGTATTTTCTCATTTTCTATTCAACAACGATTTCAGGATTTTAGCCACTACCTGTCATATCCGGTAAATCTCATGGCCGCGCCCACCCCGCGTATTTTCACAGTACACGCCTAACGTGGATGAAGATTGGTATAATTCCAAGAATCGTTTACTCGAAAAGTGTCTCCAAATTAATCTACTTCATGTTTGATGTCGCACGTTGGTACATGCGCAGACTAGCACAGAGACTCACAGTCGCATAAAAGGGAGGCACGATAATGTGTGTATTAAGATACCTGTGAACGAGAGCCTTAACAATAAAGTGCACGAAATTTGTCCAAAAGTTTTAACTGAACCAAATCCAAAATGCCATTACGAATCTGCTAACCATTCTTAAAAACTTTTGATAAGGTTTGTACACTTTCAACTTTTACTAAAAAACTTCCTTGTATACATATACATCAATGAATACTGAACACAAATTAAGCAATTAACGCAGCACACACCACACTCTCCATGCTCGTCCGTGTTGATCAGCTGTGACGTGCACGCAGGCATAAGAGAGACACATTGATCAGCATCACATCAGACACATTTTTTTAATATGAAATGTATTATTAAACAAAAATGTAATTATTAAACGTACTTTTGACCGACTATTAAGAAAAATAGGATACACCACACTAGCAGGAGGTATAAAGCCTTTAACTGAACGACATTCCTGCGGTACAGGAATTTCAACTGCCTGCCCTTGTGGAATAATATGCTATTTGCCACTATAGGGGTTTCTCTCTTATCCATTCGTTAGAACTAAAATTCGTAGTGTTTACAGCATTCACAGCATACTTTTATTTTAAAAAGTTACTATAAAAATATGCAGATGCTAATCATCTTCGGAACTGTTCATTTTTGTATGCTCCCGCTCTCATGCACACGTATCTTAATGCGCATATTATCGCGTCTCTCACTTAGGCGACTGCGAGTTCCTATGCTGGTCTACGCGTGTGCCAACGTTCGAGTTCCAACGTGAAGTAGATTAAACTGAAGGCACTTTTGGATATTAGAAATCGATGGCTAGACTTTTCTTGTCACTATAGTGTTTTCTCTCTTATCTATTCGTTTGCACTAAAAAACATAGTGTTTACAACATTCAGATATATATATATATATGGCTTAAATTTTACCGCGATTTCGCTGGGATCGGCTGCAAATGTTTAGATTAGCACCCGATCCCGGCGAAATCATATAATGTAGTTATTAAAAATCAAGAATTATTTATTGTAATAAAAGGCATATTAGTTAACTATTAATTACGATAGAAATACAAGTAAAATATGTAACAGAAATTTTGATTCAATAAGATTGTACAGTGGTAACTATTACTTTAATTATAATCTTTAAAATGAAGTAATTGACGGTAATTTTTAAATATAGAAAAAACAAATTTAAATGAAAATCATTTATTCGTCCCGCTTGAAGCTGTATATATTATATCAATATTCATGAAACACAAATGATTACACAGACATAAAAAATAATAAAAGTTTCATGTGCGGTGAACTTGTCGACCATACCTATATGTGACCATCCGCGAAGAAAGGGACCAAATGCGGAAAAATCCGTTATCAGTTTTTTTAAACCTATCGATAGTTCTTCATTTTCTCTTTCATAAAGAAAAAATATAATAATAATAGAACCTTGAATTCTCCTTGTAAAGACGTGTGTAACTGTACTATTGATGTAAGATATTTTATTTGAAACCACCATATGTTATGAGCCTACAGAGAACTAATTAAATTTCTTTCTTTCATCTTTTTATTTTTATTATTATCAAATCACAATAAAAGAACATTGAAAATAAAAAGTATAATTATATTACCAACATTTCGGTACTCATATAGTACCCCTATCAGGGCAAGAGAAATATAAACAATAGCACCAAAGAACAGGTGTTCTCTCTTTGATCATATCAGCATAACTTTTTTTTAATTTATCCAAATCGGTTTTTAAATTAATTGATAACTTTTTTGTTTTTTAACATAAAGCATTTCCATGAAGTCTCTCTTTCTCTCATTACTTTCACTGTGACAAATTTTAACCTTATTCCAGTCAAACTCATGGTCAACATGAACAAATTCCCATGTATGCTTGACAAGAACACTCTTATAACAGCGTCCTAAACGAACATCACTTTTGTGTTCCTCTATCCGAGTATTACGAAGTCTACCAGTCTGTCCCACGCAATTCATCTTACAGATCCTGCAAGTGATCTTGTAGACAACACCACCTTTTTCAAAATTATCTGAAGGATCTTTGCCAAAATTAATCACTGAATCCATATTAAATGGTATACGGAAAATAGTATGAATTTTGAATTTTTGTTACGTAAGTTTAATAGTGTTAAAAATTTGGCCAAAAACTGAAGAAGAAAAGTATTAATTTAACTATATTCCTTTAACTCTTTCTGATTATCTGCGGGCAAAATATTACTCTGTTTGTTTTTGATTTGCTGAATTCTAATTGAAATATGTTTCTCAATTAACTTTTGTGGGTAATGATTCAGAAAAAGGGTATTCCTAACAATATTTAAATTTCTTGTGTGAAATGAAAAGTGGGACAAACTTAAAGCTCTGTCAACTAAATTCTTAATTACTGCAATCTTGTTTTGCAAAGGATGAGCAGAACAAAAATTTTTAATTCTGCCTGAAAATGTACTTTTCCTAGACCAATTGGTAATAATATTACTATCCCGACCCTCAATCACTTCTAAGTCTAAAAAACTGATTCTATTATTCTGCTCTATTTTAGGAGTAAACTGCATTTTTGGATAAAAACTATTAAAAGCATGAATGATCATCTGCAACTTTTCCAGAGGAACATACAATAAGATATCGTCGACATACCGGAAAGAAGAAGGCAAAACAAAATCTAATTTCTTAAAAGCGGAGAAACGACTTAACCTACGGGAGAACTAAAGTTCTGTCTTTAAAAAAATCCATTAAATTTAAAATAATTTGAGTTCAGGATAAAAACTATCCCTGTGAGAAAATCTTTTTGACATAATCGAGTACGTGTTTTAAAATTATCCCATCTATTATCTATTACACAGCACCACAAAAAAGAAAAAGTTGTTTGTCCCAGAAGCGAGACCAATGTACCCTTATGTTTTTGGGGTCGCTGAAACCGAGTATGACCTCAGAATTGTTTTATCAGGTCAGGGTTTTTTTCTACCCTCAAAATAAGGGCTCAAATTCGCTCAATTGAAGGTAATCCACTAAAAAAAATTGTTTTTTCCCCAGAAACGAGACCAATGCACCCTTATGTTTTCGGGGTCGTTGAAATCAAATATGACCTCAGAATTTAGTCAGCATTTTTTTCTTACCTTAAAATAAGAGATCAAATTTGCTGAATTTAAGGTATTCAGAATTATATCAATCCCTAGAACAAATTACGACGTTGAATCATCGCAAAATGCAATAAAATGCCAAAACCTAGTAACTGTTCACTGCTTAACTCTAATATGACCAAAAAAATTTCGCACCTTTATCCAGCACCGTGAAACTACTCCTTCAAAGGGTTCTTTCTTTCACAAATGTATATCTCTGTTATATGATGCATTGAAAATGTTGTATTTTATGAATATGTTATGAGCTGTTTAG
>JAAAKG020136300.1:0-13250 GCA_010014905.2 Druon quercuslanigerum
GAGGTGTGTTAAGGAATAGGAAGAGGGTGAATGAAAAATGTAAACCCTTAGGGGACACATTAGAAGCTTCCACAAAAAAAAAGGAGCGAAAATAAGAACAAAATAAGACTTCTGCTCAAGGACAAAAGCCAGTAGCGGATTGATACAATTTACACAATCAATCAAAATTACACAATTACAAATACACATCTCATAATACATCTATTCTAACGAATAGAAAATGAGTTAATATTTGGTAGAAGTTATAAAAATAAGTATGAACAGCAGTCGCTTATTGTCCCACTTCATACGAAATTTTTCAAAAAGTCCGTTTCTTTTGTCTATCATTGTGTCTCCTAAGAGAGAATGAAGATTTACGCTGAAGTTTTATTCCTTGCGTTAGCCTGTTTCCTGCGCTTCGAAAGTAAGTCTAACATAATATTAAAATTATTATGTATGATGAACATAACATTTATGTTTTTAAACGTGTTTACTTAAGAGCTTTTAATTAGAATTCTTCATTTTTAAAGTGTGCATCCTTAACATTAAAATTTTTTTAATCGAACCTTATATCTGACGAAGACTGTTCTGTTCTGTTTATAATATATACCAACTGTCTAGTATTATAAAATTTTCCGTAAGGCAAACTCATGTGCACTTCGTCCACGTATAGAGCACGAGGGCATATTTGAATTTGAAACTTCAACAATCCGAGTTTTAATACAAAAGCATTTGAAAAAATGGCAAGGACCGTCAGCCCACGTCATTTTATGTTTTTTCTTCAAAATAAAATCTACCTGTATCCAAACTACAATCCCAACCGGAAAAACCTGTACAGGAATCTCAGGGATCCTGGACATGTTGCTGGACAAGAACATGCACGCCAAACTGTACAGATAATGTAGTGGTTCCTGTGTAGGAAATTGGTAAAGAAAACTGTACACGATCCTGCAATGGAACCTGATCGACAAAGGAATCTTTGAATGGTCCTGTACAGGTTCCTTCAGAGAGTGAATTAAGACGCAGTTTTATGTAGAATGTAATTTCGATCTTCAAGGGAATAATAGGAAAGCCTTTTTATAGTTATAAACTACATGAGTTTTCCCAAGGGCTTTCTGTAAAGGACTCCAAATATGTTTCTACAGAGAATCCTGCGCCTCAATTGATTTTGCAAAGGTACCTGTACATGCACCTACCTATACTTGATCATTCAAGGATTCCTTTGTCAGTGCAGATTCCATTGCAGGATCACGCATAGTTTTCTACGCCAAATTCCTGTACAGAATCCGTCAAGTTCACTTGTGTAGGTTCGTGTTCAGCATCGTGTCCAGGAACATGTTCAGAAACCTCCGAAATTACTGGATAGCATCTTTCAGATGAGATGTCACCATATGATATGTATGATTGTATTATTTATCTCAGCAGAGGCTTGGATGTGAAAAGATGAAGGATTGACTTTTATTATTATAACATATGAAAAATGTAATTTAATGAAAAGTGTCTATTCGGTAGTATAGTTTCACATACAGAATGCGTATCTGATATAGATTTCTTTCCATTCTTTCCAAACATTTATTTAATTACACATCAAGAAACGTTCTGCTACTATAATAAATAACCTTCTGATTTTTCTTTTTATTCTACTACGCAGCAATCTGAGAAATAAAAATTTATATACCTTGATATGCTGTTTTGCTTTTTTACACATAATGAGACGAATTTGTTGACTATCATATGAATTACTATCTACTCCTGATATTGCTCGAGTTCAAAAAATCATAACATTTTGCCGGTGCTATTCTGCATGTATGCATGTATGCATATATGTATGTATGTTTGTATGAATGTGTGTATATATGTATGCATGTATGTACCTTTGCTTGTGTGGCTGTATCTATAGTTACATGAACTTCTAAAAGTTTTGTACAATCAAATCAGCCTTTGATATACTCGTTAAAGGTCCCAGAATGTAGGTTAACTTCGTTCACCAGATATTTCTAACTAAAATTAAAAAATTTCAAACATTTTGAAAGCTTGAAATTTGTTCTCGATAATATTAGAAGTTTTTGTGCAAGTTTCTTATTGGTAGAAGGCTTGAAAATTTCATTCAACTTTAAATTAAATGAAAACTTTCGTTGACGAAGGCGCTAACCAAAGTTTTAATTTAATCCGAGCCTATTCTATTGCATGTATTATTTCGCGTTTAAAATATGCACCCACCCATCAGCGTAATGCGAGAAATTTATTTTGTGAGGAAACATCATGTACAAAATAATTAGCCGATTCGTCGCAAGGTGGTGAGCTCGGTTATGTCAGTCCCACCAGACTTAATTCATTCGAAGAAGAGTATAGAGACAAACTTAAAACTAGTACTTACACAAAAAAGATAATCTGTCCCATCCCTCGCTGGTATCCTATATACTTCGGAAAAGACAATTTTAGTATCGTGGGTACAAAGTACATGCGTTGTTGATCTTTGATCGTTGAAAATTTTAAAAAGCTTAAGTTATTACTGTACAAAATCTTCTCAAATTAATCTCAATTTTTTTCTCTCAAAATTAGGTACAGTTGGAATAAGAGGATTTCCCCAATTGCAACCTAACAGAATTCGTATAACAATGGAGGATGAGTCTATTTATCATGGATATATCATGTCCACGGATAATGTATATGTACAATCTATCCTGTCGCATAAAGGGTTCCATGACTATTACTATTATTTGCGAACGCAAGATGGCCTTAACTATGCTTCACGCATCAACCGTGAAGGTGGAGCTCCAAATCATCCTCATAATAATGCAATTCGTTATCCAAGGAACTGTTGGGTGAAAATAAGGGAGGGAATGGAAATATATGACCGAATTTATACAGCGGATAATTTTGAACTACTTCGTGAAAATGAACAAAACTATTTTCCAAACGGCAACTACACATATATAGTAGTGCCAAACAGGGGGGTGTATAGATCAGTCTTACGAAGGTTGTAATCATAATGAGAGTTATTATGTTATTATGTTATTGTTCAGTAATGATATGCATAAAAGTGTGCGTATCATTCGATTTTGGATTGAATGGAAAAAACCTATTTTAGATGAGCATGAAAATTATTTTTTATGTCCATATTATTCACAATATGTAAGTGTTAAAATAATTATTCGCAAGATGAAGAAGTACTTTCTCATTTGATAATTATAATTTCTTGTATTTAATTCCAATCTTCTGATATTAAACATTTACGATAGTTTGTTAGTCAAAGTAACAATCAGATCAACTTTTTCAAACTTCAAATATGAATCTTAAAATGTAATTGTTATTCTTCCATAAACTGAACTTAATGAAACAAATACATAATTACCAGTCGTGTTATTGATTTTTCCGCCCACTATCTTTTATATAATATTTACAGAAGCGAACTGCAATTTAATATTATGTCAAAGATTTCAAGGGCTTCTAAAAAGTTTGAAATTCAGTGAACCCGGGAAATAGGGTCACTAGTGTTAGTTCTTCCGAGAATTGACACGAGCAGCGGAGGGGTTCTCACTCACATTTGACTGTTTCTATTTGGAGTGGACCTTTTTCCGAGGAGTTAGGTCTAAGTTCAGTCCCAAAACCAGCACTTACTCCAGGTTTAACGGTAATTTAATAAAATTGTAACGAATTTCCCAAACCATTGAAGGATTTACAAGCGACTTCACAGAATGTTAAACAATTTTTAAAGGATTTTAAAACGTCCAAGGATTTTTTCTAACATAACTATTTGATTACATTTCCAAGCTTTTAGCTAATCTTAAATTGGCGTCTGATAAACTTTTTTTGGTTTAAAATTTATCTATTTTTTGAAGGTTGTTTAAATTATTTTTTAATTGTAAATTAAAATATATCTTGTTTGGTTGTACATCAATCTTTTTGAATTGCACATTTAACTATTTGTTTGCATTTTTTTTTTATTTATTTAACAGCTTTAACGGTAAAAACCCTTTACATTGTGTGTGATAATTAAACTTGGTAAATAAAAATAATAACATCATATAGAAAAAATCAGTAAAGACGCAAGATAACCATGACAATAAACTATTCGAAATCCGTCGCAGAGCAAGAGAGGGGATGTTAGATAATAATTCAAATGATAAATAATTGTGGTAGAATTTATCAATGGGTGTCCCAGCCCTTACAGCCCATTGTCTAAAAAATCTATGTTGTACTTTTTCCAGATTATAGGATCTAGAATAAGTAGATGGTCACCATATAACACTGCCGAATTTAAGAATAGGCCGGACCAAAGAAATATATAGATATCTATATGTGTTTGGATCAGTAAAATAAGTGGAATTCCTGCTAATAAAACCTAAAATTTGGTACGCTTTATTGGTGCAATTACTTAAGTGTTTGGAAAAATTGAGCGACGATGCGAACGTAATTCCCAAATCAACAACCTCGTGGCTGTCCATAAATTTCATAACCGTAGTTATGTGTAGTCTTTTCACGAGAAAATGTAATCATTTGACATTTGCCGATATTTAAAGGTAGAAAGTTCTCAAAAGACCATTGGGCGATTTCATTTAAATCCTGTTAAAATTTGATAGCGTCATCAAGGTTGGTGATCTTTGAGAAGAACTTCTCATCGTCTGCAAAAAATAAAGCTTTGCAGAATTTGAGTTTCCGACATAATTCATTAATATAAATATTAAATAGTAATGGGCTAAGGTGGGACCTCTGAGGTACACCGGATGAAACTTTAAATGTTTCAGATGATGCCCCTTTTAGAAATACACATTAGCTCCTATCATTTAAGTAGCTTACTAACCAATTAAGAATCGAGCCAGAGAGACCATAATATTTTAATTTTTGTATAAGCAGCTCATGATTAACTCTATCAAAGTCTTTGGAAAAATCAGTATAGACTACATCTACTTGGTGATTTGAATCCACGGTCTCTGAGTTATAATTACGAAAGATAGACAAATTTGTAATAACTGATTTACCAGGAACAAATCCATGATATTATTCAGCAATGGAACTTTTAAATATAAATGATAGATATTTTTGAACAATTTTCTCAAAGATTTTAGGTATAGAATTCAATATTGGCATAGGCCTATAGTTTGATACATTTGACTTGACTCCATTCTTAAAAATTATAATTATTTTACTTTTTTCCAAATATTTGGGATATTCTCTGAAGATAGGGATAAGTTGAAAAGTAAGTGCAATGGAACAGTCAGAGCGAACCGGCACAGATGAAGAAATAAATTAGGGAGTTTGTCCGGGCCAGGACCTTTGTTCAAATTAAGACTCTCCAGCTTGGAAAAAATGTCCGATTGAATTAGCTGAAGGTTATGCAAATTAACTGATGCTTCAATTAGATTAACAGTGGTATTATCCATACGTAGCCTTTCCGGTAATTGATAGATAGACTTGAACTTTTCTGCAAAAATATCAGCAATTTCTTGATTAGTTGATCCGCAGTTTATGCACATAGTTCCAGAAGTTTTTAACATTTAGAGCTAGCTTCCACAGTGGTCAGTCATACAAGATCCTCCGTACAAATTATTCTCCCAGCTGACCTTTGGAACATTGAAGTCCCCAGCCAGAAACAATTGAGCCTTAAGAAAGCGAGTCTGGATTATAAAGGGTTATCTCCAACATCTTCGTAGAGAGATAGGGGGCTGCCAGAGGGAATATAGGCGTCCCCAGTATAATGTGAAAGTCTTTCAAACATATAAAAACGTAAAGTTGTTTCACTGAAGCAGCAGGAAAAACAACTAGAGTTAGGGTATAGTCTTTCGAATAGCAATGAGAACTCCTTCCCTCTCTTTAATGAGCTAGTTGCTGAGGAACGATCATAACGATATAAAGTTCAGCATCGTGAAATTGGTTGGAAAGCCAGGTTTCCGTTAACATAAAAATGTCATAAGATTCGGAGAGAATAGCAAATGATTCTCGTAGAGTAGGGAGTTTTGTACGAAGACCTCGTATGTTTTGGTAGTAAATACGGAGAGATGACACGTACTTGGTGGAATGACGAGAAGTGTGTGTTGAGCCGTTTGCCTGACGTTTTTTGTTTCTTAGTGACTATGCTGAGAACACCATCAACGTACCTAATTGTTATGTCATTTTCTCCTCCTTCAACGCGTCTACTGAATTCATCCCTCAGTTTGTGCAGATATCTCCGTTGTGCAAACGTACGATCACTATCAATCTAAATTTTGAAACCTGATAGTTTATGTTTATAGTTCAAGACATGCAGAGCTTCCTTTTCAGAGTTAAATATGGCGCAAAGCGGACGTGGTCCCTTTGATGCATCGGCAAACCTCGATATAGAGAGACAGCTAGGAAAGTCTGAGACTTTTTTAAGGCTTTTATTTAGAGAGTTTAAATCAGCATCATTGTTACTTGCCTCTGGAATATTATACGCATGCTCTGCAAGATCAATACGGGATGTAGTTTCTCCAAGCTGCGTTGCGAGCTGGTTGGCTATGAGTGTCAGAATAGAATTACTCTTCTTGATAAATAAACTTTCAAAAACATCATTCAAATCCGCTTTTTTAATAGGCCTTTCGCAGCATTTCGCAAGCCCGCCAGTCGATTCGTTCTTCTTGACCCGTTTAAAGCACGATGTATGATATGGAGCATCACAGACAGGGCAATTGTCCGTTTGGGCACCTCTGGGGAGCTTCAAGTCGCACGAATAGCATTTAGACTGGGGGAAGGGGGGGGCGAGAGTTAAATTAAGATCGATGCCAATGCCGTCATCTAACGATGACGTCTGAGAGTTGGCTCCGTACATGGTGGTAAAGCTAGCCGGCCAATGGGATACTTGACGCTCACCGGTGGGAGGTTATGTTTCGAGTCATCAGAAAAAAGAACAAGAAATGCTTGATATTGCGAAAAAAATCCGAATTGCCTTAATTCCCAGGTGATTAGCAGTCCAAGACAAACACAAAGATGCACACGCGATGTTAACCAAGGAACTGGTTTAACGATAACAAACGTAAAAATTAGGAAGCATTTTCCAAGCATCTAATTACTTATGACGTTACCGACCGAGAGGTTTTGTTGAAAGTTTATCTTTACTAGTATATTAATCTTTTTGGTAATTAGTTCAACTTTTGTGTCGAAAATTTAACTATGAGATTAAAAATTCTCCTAAAAATTAAAGTAATTGGTTAAAAAATCATGTATTATGTTGAAAATGAATCTTTTTAATTAGAAAAAGTAATCTGTTTGCTCGAAAATAAATTTTTTTGGTTGAAAATTTATCTGTTTGGTTAAACATTGCACTATTTCGGTAAAAATATATTTTGATTGGTTAAAAAAGTATCCCTCTAACTTAAAATGAAACTTTTATTGTTTTAAATATATTTCGCCGGTGCTTAGGAGAACGCACCCGTAAATTATATCGCTGTGAATAATCACTTCTTATCATAACACATGAAAAAACTCATCTTTATAAAATGCGATAAACAAAAATATATCTCAGTAAACACTGTAAAAAATACATATTGGTAAACGCTGTGAAAAAACACATCTTGCATAAATACTGTAAAAAAACCTGCATCATCCGTCGTTTCGAAAATTTGATTTTATCAGTATGATGAATAATTATTACAATAGTAAACAGTGAATATAAAAATTTAGATATTAATTATTCGACTGAACCAAAGTTCATAAATATTGTTAAGCAAAATTCCATAAGTTAAAATATTCATAAGATAAATGTTTTTGTTATTGCATAATCAAAGTTTAAAAGTACGTGTCTCATTATAATTGAAATAATTTATAATTGTTTAAATATATAAACGCAATCCGCCCAGTCCTTTTCTCCTCTTTCCTATTATGAACTATTTTTTATATGAATATCTACAGATCCACGTTCTCTATATTAAAGATACATGTATAAACAACACCAAAACCCAGACAATAAGCGGCTGGCAGTGTGTAACTCACGATTTAAACTTGATATTTATTTATAGTTCTTTGGATAGTCCACCATTATTACTTTTTTTACGGCAAAATGATTATTGTAATTTTTTTCATGGAATAAAACAGTTTAATTTAACGTTTCAATGAATACGGTATATTTTGACGGCTTTTTCACAAATAAGGATTTTTTCACGGGATTTTCGTGAGTAAGGTCTCTTTTCACGACGCTCACAGGAATAAAGTTTTTCTCAGCATTTACCGAAATATATATTTTTTGTAGCCTTTTACTGAATAAGTTCTTCTTCACGGTGTTTTAAAGCAATGTATTTTTTCACAGCGATCTAATGAAAAATGTATTTTTTCACGGCGTCTTTGAAAAAAGTTTTTCTTCACAGCTTTATTTAACAGGCTTTTTTCATAAACACCGGCGATTTAATGCCACGATGCAGACTGGTGGCATATGACTGGCCAATCAAGTCTGTTTTAAAAAAGCCGGGTGGGCGCCAAATCATTGTTTATTTAAAAAAAACAACTGATACGGCTTCCCATCCTCCCACCTTTTTTAAAACAGACTCTGCCACCAGCAGCTGGTCCAACCTCCACCAGACCTTCATCATGCTACATTTCCCTGAAACCCCTGATCTTAACGCGAAGGGTGTCAGGGTTGATCCTTGCCTTAAGCTCTTTAAGAAGCTGTGCATAGCTGCGACCTTCGGCAGGTTTGATGAGAACCGCCTCAGGTCGAGCTCGTCTCTTCTTCTTCTTCTCCGTCTTGTTGGAAGCTATTTGCATCTTTCTAACCGTCACCTCAACGTACGAGGTCGTGGGCGTTGAAGCGTCACGCACTCTCTGCTGTTTTCTTCTTTGTGTCGAAGAACCTACCTCCACGGGACTCGGTGTGAACTCCCTCTCTCGCTTCCTGTCATGGAAAATGGGCGTTTTCACGGCATCTTCAGTCTGAGTCCCGCATTGGACTTTGTCCTTCTTAGCCTTATCTCCCTTCATTCGGGCTACCGCTCTTCGTTTTGCGGTCTCAACGACACTCTCAAGAGAGTTCAAATATATCGCCGCTGATATCAGTAGGTCATCTTGCATTTCCTCCATGATCTTTCGCTCCTTCTCAAGTTCTACCCTGATAGGTAGAAACATGTTCTCCTTTGTCTCGCACAAGTCTTGCATTTCTCTTAAGGTAGCCATTAACTACTCAGCGGATCTCTGCAATTTGAGCCGATTCTCCTGCCCTTCAGCTAAATCCTTCAAAGTCTCCATCATTCTACTGACATCCACCTCCTCCGTCAACCTTTCCACGTCATCATTCATACTTCGTTCCAAATCGTTTCTAAATTCCACCATAATAATCCCACGAGTAGCTAAAGAAGTAAAAGTCCACCCCCGCAGAGCCCAGAATGCGGGGGTAAGGTCTAAATACTCTAGGAGGCGACCTGGTATCGACACCGTTTGAGACACCACTCTCTGGTGCCTCTCAGTCCTCAGCATGGTTGTTAACGCCTTGACTTGGGGTTCTAAGTGTGGTTGGTCCGCGGGGCCTATTTTATTTCAGCCCTACCCTCTGTTTCCAGCGAGCATTCTCCTATCCGCCACCCGGGGGCGCGCCACGTGGAGGTATCCCCTCCCCTCCACCACAGACAACTGTGTTGGTACTTGGACGACGGTGCACAGTAGAACCGATTTGAACAACAAAGGTTTGAAAAAAGCTGGCAAGATTTCTTTGAGAGTTGTCGAGCCTGCTTTTTGAACTAGGTTTTCAATTTTTTTATAAATAAACAAATATGACAAAAAAATGGCCATTTTTCTATCTGACCTTCCTGGTGTTCGTCAATAACAGGAAAATTGTTGAAATCGCCTAAGTTTCATAGAGTAACATTAGTTAAAGATGTTCCAATATTATAGAATAAACAAAAAAATTATTGTAAATAAATTATTTGTTAAAAAAATGTTTTCTACGATAAAACAATATTATTTTATCAAAATGTTCTCTTAAGATTATAATGGTTTATATGTTATGTTAATGTTAATATGTTATATGGTTAATATTAAAATGGTTATAATGGAAATATATGTTATAGTCACCCGTAAGAATAATTAGAATTTTTTAAAACAAAATATAGGGGCAAAAAAATGTTAAAAAAGTTTTCAACATTTTTTTTGAGGTTGTGTCTGAGAGACATACCTCCAGTTTTTTTTTGAAAAAAATGCTCTTATTGTCTACTTCAACAAATATTTTATCCAAATTTTGCATAGGGGTACTTCATGGCTTAAAAAAAAACCAAATCTGGCGTAGGGCGCCGTGCGTGTATCGCGTATAGCGCGTAATGTGATCTCAAGTGAAAAAATGTTAAAAAAATTTTTAATATTTTTTCTGAGGTTAAGCTTTAGAGATGGACCTCTGGTTTAAAAAAAATGCACTTATTTTCTACTTCAACATATATTTTACCTAAATTATTCATAGGGGTACTTAATGGCTTAAAAAACAAAATCTCGAGCGGGGCGCCGTGCGTGTATGTAGCGTAGCCTGCGATTCCAACCCGGAATGTGTGATACTATTATTTTGATTCCGTTATTCACGTATTCCCAGGTGATTGTCAAATATTTTTCCATCATCATACTGCCTGTCAGTACACTAACTTTCTGATTCCGCGATTCACTTGCTTCGAACAGACAGTCAAATATTCTCATGATATCTTGATGTCTTCCACGATGCAACTTTCTGGATCCGCTATTCACTTGTTTTGAGATGAATGTCAAATGTTTTCATAGCATTTTACAGCAAGCCGCACACTAACTTTCTGAGTCCATTATTCACTTGCTTTCAACAAAACTTGATTATCATCTGTTAGCAGTAATAATTGTACTACATACTGTGCTTTAAAGTACCTCATTCTTTGATTAAAAAATGTTTCAACCAAAAATAAAGCTTAAATATGCTGGCTGCGACGCTTTCTTGATTAAAAAGAAAGGAAACAAAAATATAATAAAAAATGCAACTGAAGCAAATGATTTTTTTCTTTTATTAAACGTTTATCCATTCGCTGGAAAACCATTTTAGATGTAAGAGTATTCGACTCTTAAAAAAATGAGAGAGAAAGAAGAGAGAGAGAGAGAGAGCGAAAAACTATTTTCCGCTACGCTAACTCAAGCACGTGCATCTCCCACCACTCTATCCTTTCCCTCTCTGGCCTACTCTTGTGTGGCACGGCCGGTTTAAAAAGGCGCGCTCCGCCACGTAACGTCAGTACTATCAAGGCTAGAAATCCGCTTAGATTAACAAGGCTAACGGCTGGAACTCCGCTGTTAGCCAACATCAACCTCCCCGGGCCGGAATACCGCTCGGGCTAGGCCAGGTTAATAAGCGACGCCACTATCGACCAAGTGAGAGATAAAATTTTTCTCCTCTCTCCCTCACTCCCACGGCTGGACATCCGCTCTGGATGTCCAGCGTAGTATACACTGGATGATCCGCGTAGTATACACTTTCTCCCTATGTTTAATCCTTTTTGCTCCTTTTACGGGTCGGCTTGCATCCCAGCTCATCCGTTCCGCTGATACGGCTGGCATCCCAGCTGTACTCGGCTGGATCCTAACCCTAATTTTTATTCTTTCCTTTTTTTTTGTTTGTTTGGCCCATGGACGGGCTCCAAGCATGGACACATTTGATGGAAAAACGAGGCTGTCCTAGGATCTATGTGGCTTCCCCTACCAGCCGAAAGGAAGAACCCAAAAGCATGGCCCGACTGGACCAATTCCTTGCCAAACACAACGCCACCTTGGTCAAGAACAAAACCACCGGTGTCTGCAAGGAAGTCAGACCATTCAATCCTTCCCTCTCTTTCTATCTTACAAGAAAGAATGACAATATAATCATAACGCATCCAAACGAGGAGCATATTTAAGACCATATCAGATCTTTACATGTATTCCGCAAGTTTCTCAATTTAACATAAATATTTTATGCTAATCTATAAATAGAAATTTACAATGGCTTTGAAAAATATTATTATTACAGAAAGTAAGCAATGTAGAAAACAATAGAACAAAATAAAGATTGAAAAAATAAATAAAATAAGACTCTTGTAAATGTTCACTTCGACGCGGTAAGGGTTGGGAAACGGCGATGAATACATCAACGGCGAAAAAAACACTTGAACGATTCGAAGGAAATTTATGACCGTTTAGCATAACTTTTGGCATCCACATTGGATCCGCTATCTTAAATTTGGAAATCCGAGCATGGATTCGTCATCAGCCGGCCCAAAAATCCCCAGATGCACAATTTTATCAAAATCGGAATGTTTCAGTAATTTTTGGCAGCCTTATTGGATGTCACCATCTTGAATTTCGGAACACTAACCCATAGATTTTTAAGCTAAGGATCCATGGACATTTGTTCACCTAAAAAATAGTTACAAATTTGTTAATATTTATTTTTTTAAGTATGTGTAGTTTTTTTTTTAATCATAAAAAATAACATTGACACTAAAAAAATCAAACCTTTGGAAAAATGATGGAAAGTACGAAGGCGCATAAACTCGGTGGTGTCTTGAGTGCGTCTCTAAGACATCGATGTCTTGATGCGTCACAAAACTAAGTCGAGACATAAGCCTTCGCTTTACGTTTATGGTCACATTGGGTAAGACAGCATTTACAGGCTCATTCCAGATGAGCCTTGTCTTGGCTGATATTCTCTTGGAATATTGACACAACTTTCTTTGCTATATATTTTTTCTCATCCTTTTATGAATCCATAAGGTGAAATAGCTTCGAACATTTTTACTATAATCTAGAATTTTATTTGTTGACGAAAAACCTAAGAGAACAGCAAGCTTGAAACCCTTGAAAAATCTGCCTCGTTGTCATCGAGTTGCTCGAGCAAACGAATAATAAATGTTTACTACCTAATAGCACCTAATATAGGCTAATCCTAGTTGCAGAGGATGAAAGACAGGATCAGCTCCCTTTAGGGTATAGCAGAGGCAAGCATAGGGTCTTGCCCTATGCTGAAAATTCTCTCAAAATCACTCTTAGTTAAACTCTCCTAGGGTTAAGTTAGAAGTACAATCTGATATTTTCGAATCGGTTCAGCACCTGCGTTACTCTTCGGTCCAACTTCTTCTGGATTCGCTATAGCTTGAAAAGTCTGCGATCCAGGACTAACTGTATAATTCCGTCGCATGTCGCCAGACAGATCGGTTTAAAGTGATCAAATCAAGTTTGTGTTTTTGTCTTTCAAAATATCAATGTCTGTTTTGCCCGATACATACAGGGTGTTCAAAAAGTCTCGATACACCTAAATATCTCTCCAGGTAAATATTTTTTCAAAAAGGTCAAGG
>JAAAKG020136301.1:0-35932 GCA_010014905.2 Druon quercuslanigerum
TTTTATTTCTAGTCTCATCGTTCAAATATGTTCTTATATCCAAACTTCGCCGTCAAACGTCTTATCTCAACATTTTTTGTACTTCTAGAATGTATTATTGTTTTAAGCAACCCATTTATACAGGTCAATGACCTAAGCATCTTATCAATAAATAATAATATAATTATTTTTAGATAATAAATATAGCATCTTTTTTAACTTCTAAAATCCAAAATTGAAATTTCAACAATTCGATAAAGTAAAATATAGATATTCGTTAAATAAATTTTTGAATATTAGAATATTTGGGATGAGAAAACTTTTTTTGGGATTTTCAAAATGACCAAAAAAAAGGAAGATTATAGTTCTTCTTTATTTTATCCGTCAAGGAGTAGAATATGGGAAAAAAGCAAACAATGTCAATCAAGTGATTTTTTATGTTTTTTTATCTATTTTGCGATCACAAGCAAAACAGTGCGAGCAGCAGGTTCTTAATCTTAGATTTTCAGAGAGTGAAGAATTTGTAGAAAAAATAAAAAAAATTACTGAATGTTCATGCAATTCGGAGATACTCTCAAACATTGAGGATCAAATCGTTGCCTATCATCAATCTTGTTACGCAGCGTATCAAACGAAAGAGAAGCGACTCAGCAAAGATCGTGCTGATTCCAGTCGGCTTAAATATAGAAATATGCATAAATTCGCCTTTGAATACGTATCAAATTTCATTACGAATGAAATAATAGAAAATAGCATGGTTATGTACTTCGCACAATTATTTTTCAGATACCAAGCTTTATTATTAGAGTTTGGAAACCGTGAATAAGATTTCAATAACATACAAGATTACCGACCCTAAACATTTCAGAAAAAATTGTAGAAAAATTTGGTGACCGCATTACGATTTAAGCGTCTACTGGATCATTTAACCAAAAAATTATTTACAAAAATGACATTGACTTTTGAGTAATGGCTAATAACGCCAAGTTTTTGGAGATCGAAAATGAACATAAATTGGAAGATGTAGAATTTTATTTGAGAATTTGCGTTATGAATAATGATTCTCATCCACTTTCTAGCCATTTAACTGCTAATGACATCATTCGAGGAGAATGCGAAATACCAAAAAAAGTACTTGATTTCTTGCAAAATTTTATTCAAGGACCTAACACTCTACCGGTCAAAATAACATCAATATGTTGTGACATAATTTATGCAGTTACCAGGGGTAAATGTGAACTAGCAAAAAGTTTAACTCTTGAACTGACAATAAGGTATCTAACCAACTCTCGACAAGTAATCACGATGCTCAATAGACATGACCATACGATTGGGTACAATTTGGCCGAAGAACTTGAGACAGAAATGACTTATACGTTGGTCCAAGATAATAAGGTAATACCAACAGGCATCAGTGAAGCGAATGGACACGGTACTCACGTATCGTTCGACAATTTTGACCGGTTTGTTGGAAAGGAAACTGTGTATGACACGGTTGCTATTGCTGATGGTTTTGATGATGTTCAAGCTACAACTTCATCAATACCTAAAGTTAATAATAACGGAAATGAAACAGGCCCTTCACGTAAAAGAAGACGTTTCAATGAAATTTCACGAGATATTCGACCATATTATTGTAAACCGGAAGCGAGTTTACAGCTGCTCACCGTAGATTCCTTCAATAATACATTGGACGTATGCACAGGTGCTACAGAAATATCAACAGATAAAGATTTATCATGGATAGTGTCATTATCTTAAATAAATTTTGTTCCTATGTGGCTGGGCTATAACTGCATTATATCAACTGATCACAGTAAGAAGCAAATGATCGAGTATTTGCCTCCAATAAATTCTTCTCCAACATCTAATTCAATAGTCAATGAAATACTCCTCATGGCTAATGAAATAGCTGAAAAATGTCAACAGAAAAAATTATTGTGGCATGATTTAGCAATATCCAAAATGGCTATGCAGGTTCAAGAAAAAGAAAAGCCGAAATTCGATAATATTTTTGTAAATTTGGGAGCGTTTCACATGGAGATGGCATTCTTTAAAGCAATCGGAGAATATATAGACTCTAGTAGATTAGTGAAAATACTGGTTCAAGCAGAGGTATTAGCCGGTGGCTCGATGAATAGCTTTTTAGACAGCGAGAATTTCATTCGTTGCAAGCGCATACACTCACTAACCGATGCTGCAATGCAAATTTTACATTTTACAGAATGCATCAAACTAGGCTGCGCGTGACGTCAACGAGAGAATCGAATTACTTGATTTATTGAATCGTATTTCGAATAAGTATAAAGAATTCTGCAGACAGACTTTGATGAGTGAAAAAGGGAAAACTACTCAATTCTACTATCAGTATTGTGAATTAATTAAGTTATTCCACCGGTTTTCAAGAAGTAACTTTGAATTGTACATGGACTTGATTTTTAACATGTCTAATTCATTTTTTGCGTTTAACCAGCCAAATTATTCCAGATGGTTTCTATCATACTTGAGTAATTTAATCAAATTAAATGATGAAAATTTGCCTTTGGTAGCAGAATTTCGCCGAACCTGTTGACTTGATGCTAGAGCAGACTATCAATGCTGATGCGAGCAATCAGTTGACTGATAACCTTGCCGTAGACTTAATATCTGCACGTCAAAGATGAGCGTTCGGTCACAGTGTGAGGACAGTATCATTAAAGCAATAAAAGATACGATGAAGTTCTGATGACCAAAGACAAAACCAAGAAGGTATTACTGAAAATGAAACGAGACATATTAGGGCGACTCCTGGCAATTAGTATCAACAAAATAATGAATGCAGAACATTGCTTGACTTGTACACTAGCGCCAATGCCGCCTGCTCTTTAATCATGTGTTGATGAAATGTTTAAAACTGCTAAATCAACGTTAGCAAAAACTTTGAAATCTCTAACTGAAATGGTTCAGCCAACAAATATCAACGTTGAAATAATAGATGGTTGCTATTTCTTGCACCTGATCGGATCCTCTATGCCACAAGCTTTTGAAAAAATCGCAGAGTCAATACTTCTAAAAATTTGTTCAACAAACGCTACAGAAACACATGTAATTTCCGATCGCTATTTATCATTGTCAATCAAAGATTCTGAAAGACAAAATCGAAAATAGTTTGATATTCCGTATAAAATTTCAGGGTTTTAACAAACCAGACCTAAATATTTTTTGCAAAGCTTCAAAAATTAAGAGGCTTTGGTACAGTTTTTAGCTGATTATTGGTAGAACAAAAATCTGGCAACAGTAATCTAAAACAAACAATTTTTTTGACTGTTGAACATCAGTGCTACTCTTAGCAAGTTAAGCAAAATTGCATTGCAAACATTGAAGAAGTAGATTTATGTATGTTTTGTTTATTTTGCTGGGGAATATGCACAAAATTTTACAATCTGAAATTTGGCTAGCCATTTCAGAGACAAGGAAGACAAATGGCCAACATCTTGATTGCAATAATTGCACCGATTTAGCATTGACTTTGGGATCCAAATTATGCCAAATTCTACCCGCTTTACATGAATTCACAGATTGCTTTCACACGGCAGATATTTATAATAGAGGAAAAACTTACCCTTTTAAGTTATTTTCCAAAAATGACATGTATCAAACAGTTTTTGCTTGATTAACGGATGAAGCCAATATTTTAATAAACAAAAAAATGGATATCGTTCACGAGTTTACTGCTAGTATGTACGGCATGAAGAACAGCAAACAGTTTTTTTTTAAGTTTTTACTGGAACACTATACGACCATGCTGGATATCACTACAACAAAAAATTCTACGAACTATTTTTGAATGACGACTCTTCCGAATGCGACGATCAAAATTTTTCTTCCGATGAATCAGATTCTGAATAATATTCATTCATTAAAAAAATGATTAATTAAAATATTTTTATATTTGCATTATATAATGATAAAATTGTCTTACATAACGCAAGAATCTTATGATTGTATATAATATATACAATAAACACACAAATATAATTAATTAGTAAGAAAAATATTTATTTATATTAAAATTATTTCATATTCAAAAAAAAATTAAATATGCTTCAAAATGATGCTTAGCATTTACTAGTCTCGCTATCCTTTTCAATTTTTAATTTTCAATCCTTTTGAAACTCGGCAACCGGAATTCACAACAGATTTTTCGCAGACAACTTTATATCATATATAGTAGAGAGAGCAGCACGCGTGTGTAATCAGTCGGAAGTGCGCAGAGAGAGGGGCCTGGCCGAGTCAAGCCGCAGAGAGCCGACGAGTTACGAAGATCTGCCGTCGGTTTCTTCTGCCGTGTGCACGCTGCCACCGCGAGTGTCGCCACGCAGCAGCTGTTCTCACACCCATACCGCCGCACTATTTGGTAAACGTGAATTTTTTTTGCTACAATAAAATATCTCGACGTATAATGAGCCGATTTGGATGAAATTTGATGACGAGTAAAGCTTAATAATGGTAAAATTTAGGAAAAATGAGTATCAGTGTTGGAAATAATTTTCCTCTTTGGAAAAATTGGTGAAAACTGAAAATTTTATGGCAATACTTATTTCAATGTTCAAACAAATTTTAAACTGTTGATTCCTACATTCTATAGCAAAAAAATAAATATTTTTAAATATGCACTGATTAAAAGTCATAAAATTATGAAAAATCAAGTTATCTTGTTTGTAAAATTCATTGAAAACACAAAAAGTCCTAATAATCCGCGAGCTGGAGGGGAGTTGAGCAAACCTTGATGTGTGTTGAATTCATTTATCATGTTTACTAGGCCCAAATGTGGATTTATTTTGAGTTATGGCCCAATTTTGGTCAATATTTGTGGTTTATCCGGATTTTTTCCTATGTTTTTCCCTTCAACTCGTTCTTACTTAAACAATTTAAGTTAAAAAGGCAAGGTGAGTATATAATTTTAAATATTCTTATCTGCTCTCTCAATGGTGTTATTTATTTTCTGATAAAATTTTTATGGTCAAAATTGAAGCTAACGAATTTTCCCTGGGAAATCTATGGAAAAGTCAATATAGCTAAAAAATTCAATATTGAATTTTCCGAGACAAATTTTTAAAATCCGATCATGGATTCTAAAAAAAAGCAAGTTATTTTACATGAAAGATCATCAAAATCTTATAAACATTTATCAATTTATGTCCTTTATAGCTGAAAAATCAGTGGACTATGAAAACTACACGTAGGATTTTATGGGTCAGCTTCAATTTTCACCATAAAAATTTTATCAAAAAATAAATAGCACCATAGAGAGAGAGCAGATAAGTATATTCTAAATTATATACTTACCTTGTCTTTCTTACTTAAATTGACTAAGTTGAAGAAAAAAATATAGGTCGATACAGTTATATTCTATTTAAAATATGTATAAGAAATGTTAAGAATTTTTAAAAATTACGCTTAAACTAAGCGTTTTTTAAAAAAATGCTAATGACATATAATATCAAAAATTAAAAGATCTCTCAGAAAAAAATGGCATTCGGGCGCGAAGTTTATTACTTTTTTAAAATATCCAGAAAAATCAGAAATTTTAAGCAAAATTGGGCCATAACTCAAAATGGGTCCATATTTGGGCTAGTAACTATGAGAAATGAATTCAGCGCACCGAAAAACATAAAGTAACACAAAGTTGCCGAGAGGAACTCTCAATGTATGCTTAACTCTCCTCCAGCTCCCGGATTATTGGGACTTTCAGTGTTTTCAATGAATTTTCCAAACGGGAAAGCTTGATTTTTATAAATTTATGAGTTTTCCTTAGTGCATATGTTTAAATAATTAACTTGTTTTTACCATAGTATGTAGAAATCAATAGTTTAATTTCAGTTTTCACCAATTTTCCTAAATAGGAAAATTATTCCCAACACTGATACTTATTTATTCGGAATTCTACAACTATCAAGCTTCACTCTTCATGAAATTTGATGCAAATCGGCTTATTCTACGTCGAGATATTTTATTGTTGCAAAAAAATTCACTTTTAATAAATAGTGAGACGCATTAGATATTCCACATAAAAAAGAATAGTTACAAAAGTAATAAGATGTATTGATTTCCGTAAAAGACTTAAAACTACATTTTTGAAGTGGCTAAGAAAGTAAAGATTTTATAGTTACTGTTAAAGAAAACGTTTAACAAGTTTTACTTTTTTTGGTCATTTAATTATTGGAGTGGTCGCCTTTGGTTTACATGTTCTACACGAAAATGATATAAGATTGGGAAACGGGGACCTACTGGAGTTTCACGGATTTCATCTTTCGTTAATGGAGTAGTCAAGCCGCTTTCCATGTTTATTTTTACACGTGGGTACGAGTTAAAGCGTGAACTATGTTTGTATATTCCAGCAAGAAGTTTACTAGTCTCTAATATTGCAAAGGCATCACCATCAAATGTTGATAATACAATTTTTTCTTCGGTTGACATAGGCGCATAATGAGAATGTCCTGCAAGTATTCGAACTCGTATATCCACAGGAAAAGTATATCTTCGAAGTTCGAATAGCCGGTGCCGATTCTTGTGGGGAAAAAGGCGAATAAATTCTAATTGATCAAATCCATACATTTGTCCATCGAAAGTACTAATGAGCGTGCTACGTGGAGCTATGGACCTGCCATGAGCAGGAGGAGACCTGGACCTGGCACGAAGAGAAGACTCGACAGGAGGAAGTGGCCTGGCAGGAGAATATTGCCTGGCAGGAGAATGTTGCCTGTCAGAAGATGAAGCGTCATGTCCGCAAGGAGTAACACCTGGAATAGGGTAGCCATTAGGTAAGCAATCGAATCGTGAGCAGTTGAATCGTCTGAAGGTTGATGCAAAGGATTACATTTTTTAAATCAGGAAATACTATTACAAGAGCAAGCTACTAATAAGGGTATATCATTTGTTCTTCAAACATTTATCACATAATGTAGCACAATATTTAACACAACTGGAAGACATATTTCTTATCACTTCTGGAACATTTGAAATGAATAACCGTTCTTATTTTCAAAAAAGTGCCCCGCAAGCGACAAAAAAATTCTTCTATATTTTCTTGAAACCTAATTATATTCTTCATTTATTCCTTTTTGGTATCTCTTTGGTTTATAACATCAGAAGTTATGGGAGTACTTTAATATAAATTAAATAATTTCATTTGGACCAAATTTGAAGGCTCTAACATGTTTTAAATAAAATGAGTGCATTTCCATTCATTGTGCGTCGTTTGACTTAGTGTCATTAGGCATAATTTTTTTGAGTTTTGTAACAAATTTCAGCATTGAACCATTTGTAGCCTTTGCTCCGATGTAAATTTAAGAATCATTACAAAAGCAATAAAATGTATTTATTATCCTCAAAGGATTTGAATCTACATTTTGAAAATAACTATAAAAGTTACGTTTTAATAGTTAAACGGGCAGGGCTACATTAATCATTTGTCACGATTTACTGAGCACATTTTTTCTTTCGACCCCGCAGGTTCTCTCATTACGAAACAGCGGAGACCGTCAGTTCTAGGAATATTGCAAACCGGAGGTCCTTATATCGGGAGTTGAGTGTAGTTACCAATTCTTTACTCACTTACAAAAGTAACTTTGTTATCACTATTGTTATTTCAAATGGTTCTATACACATCCTAAGAATGTTAAAGAATTTTTCAGGATCTCTATGTATTTAATGATTTCAGGAAATTTTCAATAATTTCTTGGAATTGTTAAGAATTTGAAGAGATTTTAATGGATTTTATAATATTGATTCTTGAATATAGTTTATTTATGCATACTTTTAAGTCATCTGAAATAAACCGTTACTTTGTAGTTTTTATATTTATTATTAATTCCCTTAACATCTTTTAAAATAATGTATTGCAATGCTGATTATCATATAGGTTTTCTATATTATTATTAATTTTATGAATTTCGTGTACCACGAAGAAACTAAAAGAAATTCATTATAAGGATATATTTTTTCTTTCAATTTTTAATTCTACAAAAATATCTAATCAAACGGCATGCTTTAAAATGTAAAGGACCTGCAAAAAGATGCTCAATAAAAAAATAACTTCTGGTATGGTCAATGAAGACTTCTGTTATAAGTTTTTATTTAAACTAGGGCTACCTTGTTCGTTACTCTTCCCAAAACTTTCCAGAAAGTTCCTTGTTTTAGGCGGCACACCTGATGCCATTTCTGTAAAAAATCAAAAATGATTTATGAATTTGTAATATGAACACTGTATTATCAAGATTTACAACAATGAATCGCTGTCAAGTAAAAAAACGCGAATATCTCATTTATTTGTAAATTATACTTAAACATCACGTACAAGTAAAAAGTACACTGATGTCTGTTAAGTTTTGAACGTAGCAAATCAACAAGAAAGATTTTGTATCGAAAAAGTATTATGGAATTAATTTTTTATTTTTAAAACCATTTATACAAATTTTTGGATATTTTTCTTATTTTTGGAAAAATATTCAAATCAATATATTCGTTTGTCAGAATCCACGTTTGGGTAGATTGGCGCAGTTTTCTTCTGCAAATCGGTTGATGCAAAAGTATCATTTGTATCAAAAATGTGACATAGGTTTTTTTTCAACTTTAACCGCAAAAATTTTCACGTAAATTGTGAAATGAAATATTGCAAAGTAATTGCAAAAGATATCGGATTTTTTTATTGCGAAACTTGTAAATAGGTTACGTCACTATATATATATATATATATATATAGGGTGTCTCAGACGCAAGTGTCCAGACTTATGTGGCTGTATAAGAATAAAAAAATTGAAAATTCCTTTTTCAAAAATCGGTTGAACTTTTAGTTTTTGAGTTGTAACATATCAAAGCTGAACCAATCAGGAGCGCAGTATAAACAGTGACTGTGCGCGCGAGCGATCGTATTATAGTGACCGCTATTCTCCCATCGCTAACCCTACCTCGATGCTCGTTTTGATACTATTGCGATGGACTCTCGCTCACGTACATTTTTCTGTTTATATCGCGCTCCAGATTCATCCAGCCGACATTTTTTCTAACTCAAAAACTGAAACTTCAACTGATTCTTTACACGGAATTTTTGAATACTTTTTTTTCACGTCTATAGAGCAATGTAGGTCCGGACACTTGATCCTGGGACACCCTGAATATTAAACACTGATTAAGATAAATAGGCCCTTAAATTCTGTTATATTATTACAGTTAAGTAACTAAAAATGATGTTAATAACAATAATCTTTTATTGAAACGGAGTTGAAATATTATTTTATACTTATGATTGTATAATGGATGTTCTAACGTCCTTATTATAAAAAATGCTATTAATTTATTCTTTATTTACCAATGTAATTCAGAATAACGTTGGAAGTTAGCACCAGAGTATAAAAGATCCTCATTTTTGTTAATGGTAGGAAACACTGATTGACGCAGAATTTTGACAACAACTTAACTAATGAATATTCTAATATTTCGTGTTTACATACTCTCATGAGATATTTGTGTTTTCATGTTCCTAAACATAAATCGCGTATATTGATAATTTTGACACTTGGTGACGTGAAAAATTTTATTTATTATGACATAATATTTTATGTAGAAGTTAAAATCTTCCAAGTGTATAATTTTTTTCCTTGAGAAACTCAGATAGATAAGGCTTAAAGTAAATAAAACAATATATTGTTATCTAGGATTTATTATTTCTAAATACAAGAAAACCGCTTTTTTACCTAAATTACCTGACTATTAGTCAATAGTGATTTTAAAACAAAATATTAGGCATTTTTAGCCAAAAGATCTTAAAGTTTTATCAAAAATGATGTATTTTAAAACAGAAAGGCGAATTTTTAACAAAAATAGTTCACTTTTTACGAACTACTAGAATTTTTGACAAAAATGAAATCAGTTAAATATTTACCTAAAGAAAAAATTATTTTCGACTGAAGAGGTGAATTTCCAACTTCAATTAGTAAATCTTTAACCAACAAAATCAAATTTTAATAAGGCAGTTTAACGTTCCACCAGTTAGATGCATTTTAATTTTGGAAATATGAACTTTCAATACAAATTTGCTCTTTGATTCAAAATGGAAGAATTGTAAAAAAAATTTGAACTTTTACAAAACCTACTTCAAACAAACCATTGCAGTTTCAAAGACAAAGGATGATACTTATATCAAAGGAGATGAAAAATAATTGTTCACGTCTATCTCGATTTGCAAAAATGTTTTACACACCCACACACACATCAAAACAAAGATTTTAAGTTATTTTAAATTGTTCTAAACACATCCAAATGACGTAAAAGAATTTTTCAGGAATTCAAATGGCTTTAAAGAATTTGAAGGATTTCAGAAGATACAATACATTTTATAGGATCTCTGAGTATATAATGATTTAAGGGAATTTTAATACTTTCTAGGGATTTATAAGGATTTTCATAATTTAAATAAAATTTCAAACAACTTTAATGATGTTAAGGGGGTTTGTAGATCTTTGCTGCGTAAAGCTTATTATTATATATTCATTTCTTTCATATTTACAAAAAGAATTTATTGGAATGCAGATTATCCTATAATAGTTTTCTATATAATTATTATTTTTATTGATTCCATCTATCACGAAAAAATTATAAGAAATTCATCATAAGAGAATGGGCTTAAAATGCTGTTCCTTATAATATTTTTCTTAAGAATGTAATTTAAAAAAAAATTAAATCTACAAACACATATAATGGAACGACATGCTTCAAAAGGTAAAGAACCTGCAAAAAGATGCCCAATAAAAAAATAACTTTCCGTATGGTATGCTTTTTCGAAAAATTTACTTCAAAACATTCGATAGAAGGGTTTATACTTGTGGAATATTTTCTAATTTAAGAAATTGATTATAGTTTGAACATTCTAATATAAAAACTGTTTCTTTAAAATTAGGACTTCTTTTATAAGTTTTCATTTGTACTAGGGCTACCTTGATGATTCGCATGTCGGTTACTCCTCCAACATTTTTTGAGAAAGTCCCTTGTTTTAGGCGGCATATCTGGTGATATTTCTGTAAAAACTCAAAAATGATTGATGAATTTGTATTGTGAACAATGTATTATCAAAATTTTGATTAGAAATGTATTAATGAATTAATTTTGTATGAATTGTGTAACATCATTTATACAAAGTGATGAATATTGTTCTCATTCTGTAAAAAAATTAAATTTTTTCTTTGTTTTCTATAACAAAATCGACGTGCGGTTGTTCACAGCGAAAAATACAGGAGGAAAAAGCTTCAAGTCGACTATCTGTGAAATAGCATTAGACCTTTTTGTATTGAAGATGGAGCCTTTTCGCTTTTAAAGTTAAAAAGAGTGACAGTCGACACGAGGTATTTTTAAATTCTGCTCATAAAGGAAAATCACATATTTTACAAAATACAATTGTAAAAATCTCATATACGTCAAAAATTTGACGAAAGTGTCTTTTTGACTTGTAAAGAAGAAATACCCTCGTAAATTGTGAAACAAAATATTTGAAAGTAATTCGAAAAGATATCTGATTTTTTTAAATGTGAAACTTTTAAATAGATTGCGTCACTTTCGTTAAACTAACGTATCTACAAGTGATAGTTGTAAAGTAAATACAAAAATATGTACACACCTGATATACTTTAACCTACTTTTTAATGACAGTACAAATAAGATCTCGTTGTTTTTGGAGACAAAAATTAAATTCTGCGGTAAGTAGGTCCTAAAAATCTGCTTAATTATTACATTTAACTAGCAACAAATGACGTTAATATTAATAATCGTTTATTGATACGGAGTTTAAATAGTATTTTAGTAATTAACGCAGAATATTTGTGTTTTCTCCTCCCGAGCATAAATTGCGTATATAGATAATTTCCACGCTTAGAATTTATTTCCTCGACAAATGAGTCAATAGTGATTTTAAAACAAAATATGTAGCATTTTTGCACAATATGTCAGGATTTTGGCATAAACTCAAAAACACCCCATAAAGCACTGAAACCCTTACTCTGGTAACATTATAACCTCATGAATCCATAATCACTTTACGTAGTAATAATATAACCCCATAATCTCAAAATCCCGTAACCGCATTCAGAAGATAAGTCTTGTTTGGGAAAAGACTTCAAGTTCGTGAGTCTTTCTTTAGAAGTTAAAAATCAATGTCTACTTCATTACTATTTTTTAGAACCTTTCTCAGCCACGGTACTACTACTTGGCGCGTCCCCGGGTAGCGAAAACGGGAATGATCGCTGGAAACAGAGGTAGAGGTCAAATAAAATAGGCCCCACGGACCAAATACACATGATCGGTGCCGGCGGTGACCCACTAGGAGTGCTTCAAATCGGTGGCGGGCATGAAGCTGCTGTGAGTTTGCTCTGCCAAGGTGTAAGTTGCGATCGGACATCAGGAATCCAGTACCTTTGGGCCCTGATCAGGTAGTGCGTGCATTCCATGACCAGTTAACGAAAGCTGGGCCTCAGGGAACTGGGGTAGGTCTGCGGTTTAGGGTATACCCGTTCCCAGTTTTGTCGGCCCGCCCCTCCAATCACAAAGCGCTGAATCAAATCATTATGGCTACCACTATCAATAATACACCAAATGAAAAGGAGTATGACATGCTGAAGTAGGAAAATGTCTTGAAGAGATCAAGAACATTTTTTACGACATGTTTTTTAAGACAGAAACTGAAGAAATTGCGGCCATCGGGACAAGGCGCTCAGCCATAATACCCATATCCACACCTACCAGCTATGCGGTTCCCGTAAATCAGTGGGATACAACTCCAGGGTCTTCCAACAAAAGAATGATGAATGCAACGAGCACGCAAAGCCCGAATAAGGACGATAGGCAAGGCCTAGAGAAAAACCGTTGGCAAAACTGATCAAACCTGGACCACAGTCGAAAGGTGTAGAAAGACGGTCCAAAATCCCTTGGAGGTAGAGAAACGGGAAACCGTAAGTAAGTGCAGTAGAAATCGCCCAGAAGCTGTGTAGATCAAATCAACGGTTGATCAAATCAACTGTGCGGATGTCCTAAAGCAAAACAAATCGTCAGTTAAACCAGAGGACTCGCAGGTGACGCAATTTAGTCCATTAGGAAGATTCGGCAGGGGAATGTTCTCATAGAAGTGGTTGAATCGGCCGAAAATAAGACCAAGTTTAGAACAGCATTAAATCTAGCTATTCAGGATGCTGGAAAAGTCCGTCAACTCTCCCCTAAGAGCCAGGTAGAGATCTGTTATCTCTACATCTGAGCTGAACCTGCGGAAATTAAGGAGTCACTGATAAATATCACGAAAGCCGACTTTAGGGGAAACGTAAAAGCTTTTGTTGCCTTAAATGAGACAGCAGCAAACAGGCTATCGATGAAATGGATATGGTCACATCGCAGCAATTTGCCGTGAGGCTGACAGAGGAAGCCTTTGCTGGGAATGTGGTCATGCCGACGATGAAGCTGCGGTTTGCACCAGGGCGTCTAAGTACATACTTTGTAAAGATCAAAAAGACGGTTCCACATTGGATTGCATTTCAACTGCAATTATGAACCTGCAAGAAAAATTAAGTTAATTTTTAACAAAAACCTTTAACATAAGATATCAATCCATGACTAAAGTTATAGTTGATATTTCAACAACGGCTCCATTTTCAATCAAACATTTGCATCTATGACCTTTTTCTAAAAAAAGGGCCAGAAGATTAATTTTTTAAAGAGGATGAATAGGGTAACAAGTTTACATATTAATTAAATAATAATACTAATAATATATAGAGTATAATATAATATTAATAATATACAATAGGAAGCAATTCAACGGGAACATTGTGAATTATTATTAGCTTTTACCAAGATCTCGCGTTCAAAGTATAATATATACGATCTGAATGGCATTCAATTTATTCTAATGCAATCATGCTTTACAGGTGATCAATACTTGGTGATTTTTCTTTAAAATTTTTTTCATTTCTGTCGAGAAAAGCCAATTATAACATTAAATTCTGAAAAATAGTTAGCTGTCCTCCCCTGTGTAAAAATATTGGCAATGGAAGTCGATTGTGTTTATTCGCCGGCATTTCGAAATATAAATAATTAGCATTTTCCAAGGTAACTCATTTAAAGTATGAACTATTCGAATTGTATTTAATTGATTCCAATAGTGTGTGGGGTACGGCATCAGTGACAAAGAACGCTCATTTTTGTTGGGTTTTATTACATTTTGTACATTAAATTGTTTTTTTTTGTTGGAGAAATAGTGTTGTAATGTTTTTTTTCGGTTTTATAATACGTGTCAGAAGGAAGAGTACTTTTCACATATACATAATATGATGTATGCTCTATCATTATGATTTTGAATATTATTGGCCAATGCCTGTTTAAAATTTTCGCGTCTTTGGTAAGTATACTTTAACAAGATGTCTATCGAAGACAGTTGCAGAAAGATACATGCAGAATAGAATTTTTAGTGAGCAATAGGTTATAAATGGATTTTGACACATGTTTTACTTTCAGTGTTAAGACAACATTTTATTTTTTCATGATCTTGTTCTGACAGGCGAAGTGCAATTCAGCCGAACACTCGATGATATTTGAAGAAAGGATGGATTCTCCCCTGATTTTCAAAATGAGCCTACGATGCTCATTCTTATTTTAACTGAAAACGACGACACTTTTGGCATACTTTCGAGGATCAGAGTTTTTCTGTGATATTATAAATAATTTTTTTGAGAATTGGAAAAAATTAAGCATTGAGACCTAGTTCTCCTTTGCAGCGTCAAAAATAAAAGTATCATTGGAAAAGCAATAAAATGTATTGATTATCGTGAAAGACTTAAAACTACACTTTTAAAGTAAATAAATAAATTAAAAATTAATTGTGTAGACCATTGTCGTTTACATGCTCTACTTTAAAATGAAGTAAGATTGAGCAATGAGAACCTACTGGAACTTCTCTAATTTCATCTTTGGTCAGTGGAGAAATCATGTTGGTTTCCATGTTTATCTTTGCCCGTGCTTGCTGGCGCACCCTAGAACTATAATTATATATTCCGGACAAAAAATTACAATTAATTTGAAATATGGCAAAGACATCACCATTAAATGTTGATAATACAATTTGTTCTTCGGTTGGAACGGGTATAAAGACACCCCGTCCTCCCAGTACTTGAATTACTGTACCCGCAGGAAACGTGTATCTTCGAAGTTGGAATTGCCGGTGCCGATTCTTATTGGGAGTAAACCGAATGAATTCAAGTTGCTCAAATCCATATAAACGCCCATCAGAACAAGCAATGAGCCTGGTAGGTGGAACTACGCACCTGGCATTGGCAGGAGGAGACCTGGTCCTGGCACGAAAGCGAGGCCCGACATCAGGAAGAGACCTTGCAAAAGAATGTTGTCTGACAGAAGAATAAACCTGTTCACCACGAGGAACACCAGGTATAGGCGCACCATTAGGAAGGCACTCAAACTGCGAACTTAACTCTGCAAGAAGTAATAGAGGACTATTTCTTTAGGGAAAACTATTACAAGAAAAGGCCACTTTTAAGGATAGGTCATTTTAATTTTTAAGAATATGCAAGAACGTATGTTCTGAAGGCATTAACCAATTCGAACTGAATAACCAGTGAATAACCCAGAATGAGCGTGTAGTCTTTAGTAACATTAAACTTTTTCTAAAAGTTAGAAAATAATTTATATCTATTGAGTTACAGTATCGATACTAGAAAGGTTAAAATCAAGGATATTGTTGTGTTTCGAGAAATTATAAGGAAATTTGGTTTCGCTTCTGGGGGGAGGGATAGGGGGTTAGTCTGATAAGTTATTTTATGCAAAAAGCAAAGAAATGTTTTTGAAATTGTAGATAAATTTTAATACTATACTTACCAATAGAATTAAGAATTAGAAGAATAAACGAAGAAGAATCAACGACCCACATTTCTGGCAATGAGGAAAAAAATGGAATAAGGTGGCAATGAAGAATTTAGTCTATAGGGTATCTAAAGAATATTCTGGTATTTTATAAGAGGATATACTTGTACGTATGGTATCTTATCTTTATCTCATTTATTATAGGCGTCAAGCTTGTCCTCCTTTTTTCGAATAATTCTTAGATAAAAATCTGAAACTCAAACAAAATTTTTTTAACCATTTACAAAATGACATGAAAATCTTTCTAAAGGCGTCTGCTTAGTTTTAAAGACAAAATAAAATGACGAAGATTTTAAAATTTTGGGTAGTAATCAATCAGTAAATTATACTCGTTAAATCTGAACCCAAGACAATTATAAATATTGCGTGAATGTTTAATAATCATTAAAAGTTTTAACCGTGGACTGGAAATTCCTGCGAAGCTAAACAAATTAGATGCGTCACTTGCATTAATTTGTTATCTTAATCAATAAAATACATATACATACATATACACACACACTCACACATATATATATATATATATATACATATTTGAATCTTAAAAATAAACGTCAAAATTGTTTGTTTTTAATTTTAAACTCTCGCTGAGGTCGGTTGCACACTATAAATATTTTTCATATTAAAAAAAATTTATTTATATAAATTTCCATTTAATAGGACTGCTGTTTCGCGAAATTTAAATCCGAGTAAAGAAATTAAGTTTTTCAAGTTGCGTCGCTTCAGAAATAATTTCACGAATAAATATTTTTTATGATTTTTTTATGCAAACGCGTATCCTAAGGTTTTTGGAGTTGCTTAATTCAAAAATAGTAATTTAATTTTAAAATATGTGATTCAGTACATAAATTGCAAATCTTAAAATTTGTTTTTGTAGGTTTGGAATTTCATTTTATTTAAAAGTGACATAGTTTACTTCCTTTGTTGTGACTAAATAATCGCGTTTTTTCCTCATAGGAAGAAATGTGGATCGATTTACCCTATCCTTTCCCTTGATGGTCATCCTTAATTCTACTAGCGAATATAATACTATAATATATCTATAATTCCTATAAAATTTTCCTGCTTTATATTCATGTAACAATTTGTAAGATATAATCCGCATCCTTTTGCAATTGATATACATTATCACGCCCCAAATTTCAATAAAAGTGGCCACAAGTGAAAAAAATTCCCTAGTATTTTCTTGACACATAATAACCTTTTTCGTTCAAACTTTTGTATTATCGATTAGGACAATTAATAAATTGAAACCCTCTTTACAGTTAACAAACATTAAAATTGGCAAAGAACGCACATTAAATTCAGGATTCAGGATTTAACGATCAAGGAATCATACTTACTGGATACTCAATTCGAATTTTCCAGAATTGATTTGAACAAATTTGTCTTCTAGTTTATTGTCCTTCATGATGTGATTGAAGTTTGCAGAACATACGTGTTTGCATGTTTCGATTAATTAAAATGATTAAGCCTTAAAAGTGGCCTCTTTTTTCGCAGAGTTTAGTCCACAGTCCGAGTGCATACCTAAAGATGATTTCTTGTGTTACTAGTGGCGAACAGAGATCTTCTGCTTTTGACAGACATCATTCTCTTGCCAGGTCCAGGTCTCCTTCTGCCAATGCCGGGTGCATAGCTCCACCTTCGAGCATCATGTGTGTCCAGCCTGAAAAATGACTTTCTCTTCTCAAAATTAAACTTGCGCAAAGTGTAGTCCTCCTAGATAGTATTTTACAGGACAGAAATTTTGTCCTATATGTTTTTGATAGATTTTTCGTATGATCTATCAAAAGGTTCCAACTATTTTTTCAATTACTCAAAAGTAAAGCCCTTTTTTTTGAATACGAAATATTTTGGACTTTTTTTATATCTACCCATGTTTGTTATGTGTATTAATTTGTGTATTGTTGACAGCTCGATTTAATTTGTAGTTTTGTTGTCTTTGATTTTGTTCCTGTGACAAATAGCTTTTTTGCCTTTTTGTTGCCTTTGATTTGCCTATCTTGGTAAGGAATAGACACATGATACTGCAAGGTGGTTGGTATCTTCGGTGCACTGAAAAAATTCAGTTGAAAAGACTGCTGTAAAATCATTTGCAACGAAACTTTGGCTTTTCTAAGTAGCAAATAAGCACATGTTGCAACTTCAGTAGTGATGGGACATCGAGTCGAAAGTGTCGATGTTTGCAACATCAATATATCGGAAACAGAAAAATCGGTGTCTAAATGAAACATCGACTTGAAGTACAAAAACATAGATGTCGTTCTATAAGAACGTCTATGTTGGAAGATTTTTCGTTTTTTAAAAATAAATTACCACATATTGATGCAGGTTTATAAATAAATAAATCACTGAAATTTTTGCTCTATAAAAGTTTGTTTTAATATTATAACGCAGTAGAAGACTTTGGAACACAGAAAACATTGAACATAATTTTAGAAAACAAAACAAACTAAATAAATCGTTAATACAACTTTAACTTTTGAATGGCTCTCTTTAACTTCGATTAAGCATCTCGTCACATCTGAAGCATAATTTAATGAAAAAATTGTAATTAAATTATTTCATAATTTTACGTAAGTTCGGCTTTAGATTCCAATCAAATAATATCAGAATGATATAATATCCAAAATAATATGAAACCTGACCAAAAATAACATATAAAATAGTCGTTAATAAAAATAATTCGTTAGTATAGCTCTAGTTGTCGTGAAAGTAAATTAGGCCCGTAGAAATATTTTCAAAAAATAGAGCCAGCCCCCCACTTTGAAAAAAATCAACTTTTTCTTTGATATTCCGGTAGTTTCAAAAGAGTTTTAGAGTTCTACAAAAAAAACATTTTTGAATAACTCAAAAACTCGAAAGTTACACAATTTTAAAAATCCTTAAATTTCAGAGAAATTTTCGTAAGAGTTCTAGGAGTTCTGATCAGAGTTCTGGTAGCCCCTTAAAGAGCTCTTTAAAAAAGTATAATAACATTTTTCGATAAACTCAAAATCCAAAAACCTAAGCAAAATGTTATTAGACATTTTTGCAGAACTCTTCAGAGGGCTTCCAGAACTCTGATCAGAACTCCCAGAATTCTTAAAATTGTGGGTACGTGTCAAGTGATGTAAGCTTGTGGATTTTAAGTTGATCAAAAAATTTTAGTAGATTTTTTTGTAGAACTATTCATTAGGTTACCATAACTCTGATAAAAACTCGTAGAACTCTAAAAATTTTGAATTTCAGAATTGTTTAGTATCTTTAAAGTGTTGTACATTTTTGGATTTTGATTTCATAAATTGTGTCTGGACTTATTGATTATATTCTCTCAACTAATATTATTATTAACGAAGACGAATTAGCTTACCTTGTACAGTCAGTAACAGTTAGTAAAAGTCCTTTTCTAAGGGCTTCTTTAGAAATGGTCAATTGACAATCACCAGTCGCCATCCTTAGAAAATGCCAGGTGAACTTTCTCAATTTATCTTCTATTTCTATTTCCTGTACCACTTCTAACGACCGTGGCTAGCGATCCAGTACTATTACGTCCACAGTTAACAGATATCAAATATTAGTAAGCGACAAGACAACAGAAAAATCGGCATAACATCGAAATCGGAAAGATATCGATGTTACCGGGTCACGATATATCGAGAAGTCGACAATCGATGTTGAATCTCGATATATCGGAACAAAAACATCGATGTTTCCAATGATTCGATGTCGATGTCCCATCACTAAACTTCAGAAATGCTAAAACCAAGATTTGAATGTGCGGAAACGTTATAAGTCACCTTGCAGTGTCATGGACTGAATTGTCATCCAACTGTCAAGACGATTTTATTTTCGTGGTTTGGATGTACTAAATACAGTGAAGTCCATGCTATTTCCTTTAGTATCTATTTTCCGTTTCCCCTGTTTCCCCTTCTTCGTATCCGGTTATTTCCATGTGCGCAGTTCTAGCATCTGTCACCATAGTTCCTATACGCTATCATCCATGCCAGTGAATTGATGATTTTAGCATGACGCCATGGGAATGCAGACCACTTTTTCAAGAAAATATTCTAAACTCCAACCTCAAACTTCGGACCTTTGCTTCTATTTCGACGCCAAGACGTTCTAACTATACTAACCTTCCTGACTTCTGCCATCTCCACCGATTCTTAAACGTCGGCGACGTCATGCCACAAAACCTAAAATTCCGCGAAATATTTAACTCATTTTGTGATTTTATTATAACGTGTCTTTTTTAACTGTGCAAATCGGTACTATCATACCCTTTTCGAATTTAAATAGATTATAATGCGCAATCTTCGCATCTAAGTCTCCGCGCACTGCGCTTTTTCGTTACGCTGCTTTTGTTTTAAAGACAAGATTCGCAACCGTCTCTCGCCCCTTGAGCTCAGAAACTGCGTGGGCTGGCAGTTCTAGGTACTGCTTATTTTTGAGTTACTACACTGAGAGTCGGTTGTATTTATCCGTATTATCGTTAATAGTATTTATTGTTTTCAAATAGACACGTGATTTTCGAAACGTGTGCAGCTAAAAAATGTTCTGACATCATCAATAGTCTCCCTCATCAATACAAAGCCGGGACAGCCAATGAACGTCGCTTCATAAAAATAACTTTGGGTCGCGGTAGAAAAGGTTGTGGTCACTAATATAGACAAACGTGAAGACACATATTCTGATCCTATTTTGCGGGCTCCTTAGATGGCTTTGTGGGTCTTACCCTCCCCCCTACACGCTGCTCAAGGGCAAAAGATTGATTTATCTCTCTTACTACTTCGTTGTTTTCCGAACATCAACACATTTCAAACATAACATAACGTATAAAGAAGTATTTGAGAGCAGATATGTAATTATTTGTCATCATTTTCGACCTAGTGATTATCGTTGCAGAACACAGTTAGAAATAAAAGAGGGAACGGTACCTTCCTTATTCTTACCAGAAATAGACAGTAATATTTCGACAACGGAACACGCTCTTATTATAAACCTAATATAAAAACAAACAAAAAGACATAAATAAATATTCCAGTTATTATCTATAAAAATTTCTATTTCTATTTCTAAAAAATTCTATCTTTTATTATTAATGTCATTTTTCACCATTAAAACAAAAAGTACTCATCCTATCAACAAATTCTTGATGATCACTCTAAAGCTCTTTTTGGAAGAGCAATTTTTGTCTTTAATTTTATCATTTATTTTCGACTTTGTAAGAAAATTCAAAAGTTGGTATGCTAATCTTCTAGGACACTCAAAAACAAACACCTTTCGTCTCTTGAACTTTTTTTAATACCGTGCGTTATTTGACTTGAAATGTTCATTTTCGTGCGTTTTTTGGAATATTGTACATGCTATAACTCTGATATCTTTTTATCAAAAAAAGTCATTAAGATAAATTCTTGTCTTTTTTTTTGCTATGAACAGTCGTAAAAAGAATTTTTGAATCTTGAAAAAAAATTTGCACCAATCTTATACCTTTTTTGGTGAGAATGTAAACAGTAAAAATTTAATATATTAAAAAGATAATATTTCAGAAAAATTTGCCAAAAAGACGACAAAATAAAAATCGCTGTGAATATTATTGAAATAACTCATGTATTTTTTTATGAAAATAGTGCCATCAAAAAATACGTGGTTTAGTATTCAAAGTCAGGAAGCAAATAACATTCATTTCTGACATGAAAACTCTCAAGGTATTGTCAAATTTTTGAAGTCAATCCATTACATTTTTTAGATTGAGAGAAACATTTAGCCAACACCCTTTTTTTATAAATTGCTTTTCGTATGATAAGCTTTTACCAGAAACAGCTTCTCTAGAGAACGCACTGAATAACTGAACATTGCACGTCATTCTGCCATGCTGTCCTTGAGACAAGGACAGTGTCGAGTCCGCTTTTATATTGCCAAATCTGTTATACCTCCTCTCCCACGGGCGTACAGGTATTAACCTGAAATTTCCGTAATGTCTTTGTCCAAGTCTGATACATTATAAAAAAATATTCAAACAAAATTTTGAAGTTTTATTGCCCTCCTCTTGAGGTTTGCTTCGACAATTTTGAATATAACAATTTTTTAGTTCTAGTCTATGATTATATTTTGCTTTTAAGTTATGTCGTTCTCATATACACTCTCTACGATGCCTATAATTGGCCAGAGCAGCCCACCGTGGAAATTGGTCACACCTAAATGACCAACCGAGACTTTCATTTCAAAACTCGGGAGAATGGGAAGGCAAATCGTATTGGTATTAAATCCATTCTCCCTATTGATGTTATTACGGTGTTTTAGGATTTCGATTTCTCTTCTATTTTTTCTTGGCTAAATATTTTATGTTTCTTCGATAACAATCGTTTTGTCAAATAAAATATTATGTCCTGTTTCGGTATGATTTTTAAAACATAACATGACAACAGATGTAGGTTTATTTGTTTTTACTGTTCCTAATAAATCATATGTTGATTTAACTACCTCTCCCTCAAAACACTAAAAAACAGACACAGTGCCCGTAGGACGGACAGTAGCACACGTACCCACGAAGTAATAATGGGTCAGGTTTTACCAGCCTGACATAAGAAGCACGCTGCTCCCTCTCTTTTTCACTCTTTTCTAAACTCCCTCTCCTTTTGCTCGAGACTTGACATCGCATCCTTTTAAATTGGTAATATCGCTGCTTCAATGTATCGTGGAGCCGTACATACATTTTACTTTTTGTTAAATAAGTTTCCCTGTTCTTTTCTACTTGATGTATTTTTAATTTGTTTTCTAAAGGCTTTTCTAATGGGGATTGTTGGCTTTCGTTAAGATCAACAATGGTTTCGCAAATTTTCTATTAACAATTATTTTCTTTTTCTGTGTTTTCTTAATTATCCGAAATACTATAAATTTGATCGCTTTAATTTTCTAATTAACTTATTGATTTCTGTTCTTCATTTCCGATATCCCATCGGCTTTTTGAGAATACTTTTCTAATTTTTTCCGATTAGTAATTTAAAAAAAGATTAGTATCAATATTGCTATAAATATCCTCGTATTTACAGTAATAAACAATTTGTCATGTCTTTGTTCATTTAACTTGGTACATCCTTTTTAAGATTTGTTGCAGGAATTCGGGCCTTTTGTGTTTTTGAGAAAACGTTTTGCCGAAACGCATAGACCAGGAATGATCAATGCTTATAAATCAATTATAAATGAATTAAAAATGTCAAAATCAAATTTTGTTTGTAGTTTGTAGGATATTTCATAAAAAGCTCGGCGCCATAACTCACTCTGCCTCATGGCGAAAATAATGAGGTGTCTTCTATATTTGTTTACTTTACTTATGCTGAACTCGGAAATCTAAAATTAGTTTACGAATTATTTTTTTCTGTTGCTTATCTGATTATTGTGACTACAATAATGTTTTGATACTGATATATCATAGTCCACATCAACATTTGAGTCTAAATATTAAGATCATATTTCTGCGATTCCTGAGGCGAAAGCTTGCCCTGACGTAGACATTTGAAATACGCGACAACTTTATTATGCTTTAAAATTTAGTTTTCTTCTTAAAATAAAGATTTAAATTTAAACATGTCCGGTGAAGTTTTCGATGAGTCAGAGTGTGTGAGTGTGATTTTTACATTCTTTTCAATTAAAAATATGTCAAAAAAGTGTGAAAGTGATGCATTTCGACATAACTTCGATTTTCACGAATGTATATATTGCTTTTAGACTTTTCTTAATTACTCCTATCACAGATTGTGAAGCTGAATGGTCTTTCTCAACTCTAGCTAGGGTCAAAGAAGAACTTCGTTTAACTACGCGTGATGAAAGATTAATTGGTCTCAGTATTGGCAATTGAGAAAGACAGTCTAAAGTCATTATCTTTGGAAGATATAATAAAAGAATTCGCAAACGCAAAAGCCCTAAGAATGTGCCTCTTAGATGTGAAATCATAAATATCATTGTTCAGAAAGGAAAATAAACGAAAAGTTGATTTCATTATATTTACGAACCTCATTTATTCATAATTTATTTTATTTTATTCATTTTACCGGAGATTTGTCCCAAGGGGGCTCAACAAAAAATGTACAGCTCAAAGCTATGGCTTGCCTTATTCCGAATCTGCTATCCCTACATAAATAATATTGTACAATTCCTTAATCTGAATCTCTACCAGCGCTTAGGCTTTGAAGTGAAAGCCAGGCTTTAGCTTGGATACCAAGTCGGCCATGACTAACCTAGGACTTGCACCACTGAGTACTAAGTTTATTTATACAGGCTGTGAAATGAAAAAAAAATTAAAAATTACGAAATAATTATTATTATTATTATTATTATGCATCATCTTGATAGGTGGATGAAAATTCAGATCAACACTTGACGATGCTCAAAATGAGCAGGAAACAGTCTCAAAAGTCGTTTCCTCCGTCCTAAAATAATTGAAACTACATGTTTAAAGATACTAAAAATTAACTTTTTTATAGTTACTGTTACTAACAAAATTTGAATCGTTTAAATTTTTTAAAATTAAATTAATTTTATGGAAGAATATGGTTTACATGCTTAACTTTAAAATGAAGTAGGATTAAGCAACGGGGACCGACTGGAGTTTCCCTGATTTCATCTTTGGTCAATGGAGAAATCATGCCGCTTTCTATGTTTATTTTTGCCCGTGTTTGTTGTCTAATATCGGTCCTATAATTATATATTCCACACAGAAAACTACAACTACTGTTCAATATTGCCAAGACTTCACCATGAAATGTTGATAATACAAGTTGTTCTTGGGTTGGCACGGGTACAAAGACACTCCGTCCTGCAAGTACTCGAATTGTTGTATCTACAGGAAAAGTATATCTTCGAAGTTCGAATTCCCGGTGCCGATTCCTATTAGGAGTAAGCCGAATAAATTCAATTTGGTCTAATCCATATAAAGTTCCGTCTGAAGAAAGAATGTACTTCGAAGGTGGAGCTATGCGCGTGGCATTAGCAGGAGGAGACCTTGACCTGGACCGAAAAGGAGGCTCGACAGGAGGAGGAGACCTGGCAGGAGAATGTTGTCTGTCAAAAGAAGAAGAATCCTGTGCGCTTCGAGAAGCACCTTGAATAAGGTCACTGTCAGGAAAGCACTCGAAGTGTGAGCTTAACTCTGAAAGAAGTAACAAGGAATTAATTTTTGTTAAGTGAAACTATTACTATTAAGTCATCTAATATTTACGATCAGAAAAAAAGTGCTAAGAACTCACCAAACTGTCACTTGATGTTACTTTTAAATAAAAGAAGAATATTTTTAACAAATCAGGACACCAATTAGAAATAAAATCTCAAATTACCACAATTTAATTATTTTACGACAGACACTGTTTACAATAATGGTTATTTTTAATTTTTCTACCTCTTTTAAGATTAAATGTCATCTCTACATTAAAATGAAGTGGTTTCACTGTTATTGATAAAATGTAACTATACTCAACTCCCGATATAAGACAGGTTTCAGGCATGGCTTGCCTTGGGCTTGATCTCAAATCGGGGGAATCAAATCATTAGCAGACAGGGCCGACTAAATAATTTCTGTTCTATTTGGATGCATGACGCAACCCGATGAAACTAACGCACCAGTTCTAGGAATATCGTAAAATTGTGATCCCTGTATCGAGAGTTCAGTGTAGTTAATAATTCGTAACTTATTTTAAAAAATAACTTCTTTGCCACTATTGTTTTTAAATCAAAGATTCTAAGTTATTTTAAACGGTACCAAAGTGGTCCAAATGATATCAAATCATTTTACACAAATTCAAATGCTTTCAAGGAATTTTAAACATTTTGTACAATTTCTATGCATTTATATAAATGTTGGCAGATTCAAAAGACTTCAATAGACTTAAAAAAATGTTTAAAGTTGTCAAGAAATTTTCAGAGATTTCAAAAGATTTTCCAATTTTTCCTTCAATTTTATTGTCTAATTTCTCTCAATACTGATTATCCTATAATAATTTTCTATATAATTATTTTTGTATAAATTTCCTGTATTGCCTATACTAATATACCTGCAATATTTTTTCTTAAGAGTCTAACTTCAAATAATTATAATTCTGTGTTTATTCTACGGAAATTTCGAATGAAACAGCATGCTTCAAAGTGAAAAGAACCTAGAAAAAGATGCTCTATCAAAAAATAACTTCTGCTAAGGTGCACTTTTTCAAAAATATGTTTTTAAAACATTTGTAATATTTTCTAGATTAAAATATTATTGATAGTTAAAAAAAGTTAATATAAAAACTGCTTATTAATTAGCACTTTTGTTATACGTTTTTTTACCTTGATGACCAGCATTTTCGTTACTTTTCCCAAAATTCGCCAGTAAGTCCATTGTTTTGGGCGGAAAAGCTGATGATATGTCTGGGGAAAGACAAAAAAGATTTATAAATTTATAATGTAAGCAATGTATTATCAAGAAAACTTATAAATAGTAAAACTTGTAAACAGGTTACGTCACGTTCATGAACATAAAGTATTTACAAGTGGTTACTCTCAAGGTAATAAAAAAATATAGTCACACCTTTTTTTATCTTGCCTAAAAATAAAATTCTAAGTCTTTGTTTCTTGCAAAAAAGTGACCCTAAATTGATTAAAATTCCCTACAAATCTAGGAAGTTCTTTCATTTTATTCCTAGGAGTTATTTTTTCTTAAAAATGTATAAATCTTTCCAATTTCTTGGTTCAGACAAAAAGTTTCATCGTGTGCCTTCGAAGCTTGACAAGTCGGCAAAGAACGATTAAAGTAAATATTGTGAGGGGATATATATTGTTGAGATATATTTAAGAAATATATGAAACACTGATTAAGATAAGTAGGTCTTAAAAATCTGCTTGATAACTATATTTAAGTAGCAAAAACATGGTCTGTATTTACCAATAGAATTAAGAATAACGTCCAAGGTTAAGATCATAGTATAAAAGAACCTCATATTTTTAAATTTGGGAACGACTGATTGACGCAGAATTGAGAGAACAACGTAACTAATAAACATTCTGATGTTACGTGTATAAATACTGTTCTGAGATACTTATGTTTGCCCCTTCCAGAGCCTAAATCGCGTATGTGGATAATATTGACAAATTCAGATAATTATCCCTAATTAAACAACATAGAAAATACATTACTTTATAAACAGAAAGAGGTTGAGATATCTCTTTGAGAAATATGAATAATATGTCAGCTGAACATAAAAAGTTAAGAAATATTTTTTGCAATAATTTTAGTCGAATTTTTTTTACAAAATGCTTTATCAAACGGAGACGAGTAATATATGAAAGAATATACTATTATCTTAAATTTATCATTTCTGAACACGAGAAAGCCATTTCTTTCACTAAACGTCATTGACAATGAGTCACTAGTGATCAGTTTTAAACCAAAAATATATTAGTTAAACGTTTAAAAAAAAGGTCGACTAATGAGATGAATTTCTAAGTTCAATAATAAATATTGTAACAAAAAAATTAATCTCTTATAGGGCAGTTTATCTTTCATCCATGTAGTTGCATTTTTTGTCCGAAAATATGAATTCCCAACACGAAACGTCATTTTATACGAAATAGTTAAACTTGAAACCAAAATAAATTTGACTTTGCAAACAAAACGGACGAGTTTTTTTAAAAGAATATTTAAGTCCTCAAACAAAACAGATAAATTTTAAAACAAATAGTTGCAATTTCAACAAAAAGAGATTTTACTTATATCGAAACCAAAGGCACCAATTTCTCAGGCAGAGAAAATTAAATATTTCAAAAAAATCTTGAATTTACAGTAAAAAAATTAATTTTCTACCAACTACAAAATCTTTTTTGGTTTAAAAATCAACTACTTAGTTAAAAGTTGAAATCTTCGGCTGAAAGTACATTTTTTGGTTAAATATGTAACTATTTTGATAATAATTCGTTACTCTTTCCTTGAAAATAATTTTTTCACATGAATGTCTCAGAAATGTCACAGAAATGGAAAATAAATTTTTAGGCCTATTTCGATGTTTAAAAATATTTTCTTTATTAAGTGTACACGGAGAAAAATCTAGTTTGTAATGCTGGGGATCATTGTTAGCCCGCTAAGTGCAGGGCTTTTTTTGCACCACTTAAGTGTAGGGTAGGGTGTCCCTTAGAAATCAAAGTACGAAAAATATTTGAGACGCCCCCTCATTTTTTTTCCTTTTGACGTAGAAAGACCGTATAAATAGTTTGAGTTCAATCCGTCAACTGCAAACCCTGCCGCAAGGACCTTGAAACTTTTAAAACTACTAGAAGATAATATTAGTAAAACACAACTACACATGTTTGCAAAATCAAGTCTTAAGATCTATATTTTTCTTTAAAGATACATACAGAGACACGATATTTGTATCAGAAATGAATGTTTATCATTAGTGCTTACGATACAAGCATTAAAATCTCAAAACACGGCGTAAAAGCACATAAAATAAGTCAAAGTAACAAAAGTTACAAAATTTCAGCTGCAAGGGACTTCTTGTCGAAAGTCTTCATAGGCATCATTCTTCTTGAGTGTTGCGCCACTAACGAAAGATTTTGTAAGTTTTCCTTCTAAATATTCTAAATGTACCTAAATATTTCTGCGTTAGACCAGCAACTCTTCAGCACAGTCGTTAGTCACGGAAAAACCTCGAAAAAGGTCACGCGCTTTTACGAAGCTTTCACAGTTTGGCCATTGTTCACAGTCTGCAGCTACTTCGGGGATCTTTTTGTTTATACTGGCGTACTCGTGTAGCTGTTCAAAGAAAAGGAAGTCATGGTACGGCGCTTGGATTGCGGAAGGAGTTGTCAACCAAACCTTTACGTACACTAAAATAACAAACAGACAGAAGTCGTATATACGCCTCTCTTCTGCAGCTGTAAGCTTGAACTGACTCTTCAAAAGAAGAATTTTCAAAGGAAATGCAAACTAATTCAAGAAATTCCTGATAGTTTTCACGAGGTTGAATCTCTTAGAATAAAAGTTATGAAATGCTTAAACTGATTTATTTGTGTTATCAGAAGATAAGTAGAGCAGTTTCAGAAACTTTACGTATATGTAGTTTCCCCAGAACAAAAGTGTGTACGGTTTGTCCCAACAGTTCCAGAAGATTCGACGACCTGCTGTCAGGGAAGCCTGCATTGAACGAGGACAAATCTATGTATTTTGATGCCTTGCGAAATCTCTTGAGAAGAGGAACTTCAGGACCACAAGATACAGCTACTCTCACTTCGAAGACACCCTTCAAGACGAACTCAAACACGTGGTGGCGACAAGCTGCGTATAAGTGATTTCGGTTCAACTTCCGCTCCAGGATGACGCATGCACTGTTTTCACAACCTGCCGAAAGAAAAAAAGGGCAAGAAAGAATTTAATTTGCTTTAAATTATTACTATAGTAGCGAAGAGTCGTGTATTTTACGTACCTCTCATGCTAGTTGTAGTATTAGTACCTGTGCCCTGTATTCTGTCACTCACTTTCCATGATTCCAGAGCATGTACAACGGGGCTGGTAGTAGCTTCACCCATTCCATGTTGAAACAGGAGAGCACCCAGCAGCTGCTCGTCAACTTTATAGCCCGTGACAACTAAAGGTAATCGCTCCTGCATAATGTTTCCAAACTTCATTTTTTCCCGTCAAAATGAACAATGCGTTTAGTGCCAGATTCCTTTAGTTTTTATTGCAAATCTTCTTTAACTTTCTCAGAATTTGTCTCACAAATTTGTACGTAAGCGATAAAATGTGCTTTTATTAATATTGATTGCCTTGACATCTACATTTAGTGCACTTTCTGTAGAACTTACAACTGCAGTGGACTTTCTAACGCTTATCTTAGTTGTGTCAATCGTTGGTACTAAATTTGAAGTAAAACATTCTCACAACCTCTCCTCTTCTAAATCTTTGTTTCTTTCATTTTAATAGTGTCATATGAGACATGACTGGATTCTTCTGATGATGTCTGCATTCTCTTGCTGCAAATTGATATCCTTGGTATCATTCTCAGACGAATGCACAACACTTGTGGGCGCTAGTGATGACCGAAGTCACTCTGAAAAACGCGAATGGCCTTTCAATATTTCCAATATTTCCAAAGTACTGAGACAATGTAATTTAAAAAAAATAAAAACTTCAAGTACGTTACCTTGCATTTTTGTTTTTCTTTCTGCAACCTTCCACAGCGTTTTGACCCCGTGCCGTGCAGCTTCATATCCCGTAGAGAAGACATCGAGCCAGGCCGCCCCTTCTGCCGCTGTAAAACTAGGACATTTATATACTCTTGTATCTACATGATTTTCATAGCGTTGCCATGGAAAAAGTCAAAGAGGTCTTCAAATTTATTCTCAGAAGAACCTTCGAGCTGGACCTGCCGTTCTGATTGTCGTGTAGCACTTTTTTGCAGAGCTCTCAATTCCTTGTGCAAATCGGCAGCTTTTTTTACAATGCGACACTTTTGCATCGCCGGAATTCAAACCCGTTTCCATAATTCACACACAGCATCAGCAGAAGCGTTAAATGCTTTAAAAACACTTATAGACCCATTGCATTCCCGTAATTGGTGGATCAGAAACCTCAGTACTTGAATCCGAGAAGGCAGCTTACTACCTGCTATGGTCTCAATTGTGTGATCTATGAGGTAGACAGGTTTCCTACTGTCCTTTGTTGTCGCTGCACTCATATCACTCACTTTCATTCAGATATCATGAACCGAAAGAAAACACGCGTGTTTAAGCAAACCGTGAACGTAAACATAAAGTGTCCCGTCACAACTTGTCCGCGGTCAACGGCTGACTCACAGCAGGAGCATCGAGCGCCGGCGTTCACTATCTTCGTATTCCCATTCACTTTCAAGGAGCGTGGGAGAATATGTGGGGCAGGCAAGGTGTAAATGAGTGAATGATGGACTCTGAATGAAACCTGATTGAGTTCAAATTTAATATATGGCGTTTTCATGGCAAATGATTTAAAAACTAAGGGGGCGTCCATCTCCTAAATCGCAGAATTTCTGTAGGCTTCTAAATAAGGGACACGCTAGTCTAGGGGGGGGGGGGTCGATTCGAACTCATGTAATATAATAAAATTGATAATTGCAAACATACCGCGCAGAGGCTTTTGTTGTGTTCATCGCACAGTGGCAGCTGGAACTATGTGCAACAGTGCGCGGAACATCTGGCCATTTTTCGATCAAAATATGTACACAGAGGACCACGCTTTTTTATTAAGGTAATATAAAGTGAAATTGTACTCTCACTAATACAAAAAAAAAAAAACGAAAAATAAGAAACTTACCTAATTCATGATGTGTCAAAGTATATACGTAAAGTGTAGACGGGGCTCGAATCAAGCCAAACTGAAAATTTGCTACTCGCTGTGACTCACTGGAGAAGCCGGCTGACTCGAAACTGCGCGTGAGGTTTCTATCTAAGAGTACAATTTTTTAGGTACGGGTAAGCGCCGGTGTCCTTCCTTTGCTCGGCAATAGCAGCCTGGTAACGGCTTGATGGAATTATTAAAAAATACCGTAAATACGTACGAATATGATCCTCGCAGGATTGGGCTGAGTGGTAAAAAATGTTGCAGATGCCCGCCAGGTTTGCACACTGTTCGGAGAAAACTTCTTACACAAATAAACGTAAGTACTACTGTTTATTGAATGAAATTGTTCGCTAATAGTTGGCCAAAGCTGACTTCTGACTCTGTGTCAAAGTATGCCAAGTATACATCAATTCAACAATATTTCACCCTATAGGTTTTAGAAACTTTACTTGCTTACTATGAGCTTTACAATAAAGTAAAAAAAATGGAAAAAAAGTTTGTTTAAGTCAGTTTTTAATGTTTTTTTTAAATACAAAAATGCAATTTTAACTCAGTGCTACATCTCAAATTAAAATTTTCTTTAACGAGGTACGTACAAAATGTAATTAACAACTTGAAAAATGCAAGAACGGTTTTATGATCTCAACGGTAAGTGCTAAAAAAGTTTAATTTTTATTGCGCTCCGCACTGAACAAATTCTGGAGTGCTTCGTTATTGGCCTTCGTAGATCACAAAACATTTTTTGCATTTTCAAGTTGTTAATTATATTTACTATATACCTTATTAAAACAAATTTCAATTTGAATTGGAGCACCAAGTTAAAATTGCATTTGTTTATAACAAAAATATTAAAAAATGACTTTAAGTCGCTTTTTCCATAGTTTTTTGTTTCGTTGTAAAGTTTACTTATTGGGAGTTATGCCTGTATTTTTTCAAATTTGTTTAGCTTCTAGTTTAGGCATAATTGAATTTTCAAAAAAAATTACATAAAATATTTATTTGCAAAAATAAGTAATGAACAATTATATTTTTGAAAAACTGGGGTAGGATTTTGTTGAATTCATGTATACTTGAAGACTGTACGACACTTTCATTTTCATGATTTCACGAAAAATGACGTGCACACTTCAAGAATTTTCACTCCTCTTTAATTTAACAGTATTTAAAAGGATATAAAATTAACTTTGTCTCAAAGCCTTGGCAAGCTGGACCTCCTAAGGAGATTAGAATTTCTGAAAAGGAGGAACTCGAATACAAAAATGAAAACAAAAAATATGCAACCAAAGCTATCTTTCGAAACTTGCATTTTAAGTAACAATGGTACAATTATTATACATTTTCCGTTAAGACAATTAATTTAAAATGGAAAGAATTAAGTGGTTGAATTTTCAAAAAAAAAACAAAATGAATTTTTAACTAAGAGCAAACAATGTACATAAATTTACGAAAAATTAAAAGAGTTTAGTAACTAAACGAGTTGAATTCTATACCAAAAACACAATAGCAAAATTGTCAGTTGAAAATAATTAAGTTTTGATCAACCAAATTTGGATTTTCTTCTTGGATTCTTTTAATTTAGTTCGCGTTTGAGCTTAAAAATAAGGTTAAAAAAATAGAAATAGGGTAAAGAGTGCAAATATGAAGTAATTTTTAAATTTATTTATTGATGCACAGTTTATCGACAACCCTAAACTGCGGTTGACTGAACATTCAGAAGTACTGCGTGTTTTTAGAAAGAAAAAGCTTTTTTTAATTACCAATTAGCGTGAAACCCCCAGAGAGTGACATGCGACCAGTAATTGACACCCTAAATTAATTAATTTATTTATCATAAAGTTTAGTGGAAATAACAATGTAAATAAAGGCATTATGAAAATCAATATGCTTCAATATTAAATTGCATATAAATATATCCGGGGAATAATTTTCAAAGCGTCTCCAACAGTGAGTTCAAAACACAAAATAGAAAAGAATAATATAAAAAAATATGAAATAAACTCGATCAATAGGATTTTGAATATTATTGACCTGTTTGGAATTGTCACACCTTTGGTGCGTGTCGGCAAACAATATATCTATTAAAGGCAATTGCAGAAAGATACATGCGAAATAGTATTTCCAGGAAGCAATAGGTTACAATAGGATTTTGCCACATTATTTACTTTGACTGCTAAGAAAACATTTTATTTATTGTTAATCATGTCTTGAGACGTATGACGACAATTAAGCCTATCACTTGACGATAATCAAAGCAATTAAGATGCAATCTCAAAATTATGAATTTATCCCTGTTTTTCGGTACTTTTGAAGATCGGCATTGAGACTTAGTAATTCGTTGCTGCGTTAAAATTAAATAAATCATTGGAAAAGTATTAAAATATATTGATTGATGTGAACGACTTGAAACTAAGTTTTTGAAGCAACTGAAAAAGTAAGGTTTTTATAATTACTGTTACTGAAAAAATGTAACTAATTTCACCTCATCTTCTAATTAAATTATCTGTGTCGAAGATTTTGGTTTACATGCTCTACTTTGAAATGAAGTGAGATTGAGCGACGGGGACCTACTGGAGTTTCCCTGATTTCATCAATGGTCATTGGAGAAATCGTGCCGCTTTCCATGTTTATTTTTGCCCGTGCTTGTTGGTTAGTCCGAGCACTATGCTTATATATTCCGATCAGAAAACTACAATTACTCTCTAATATTGCAAAGACATCACCATCAAATGTCGATAATACAATTTGTTCTTGGGTTGGCGCATTTACATAGGAACCCCGCCCTGTAAGTACTCGAATTCGTGTATCTACAGGAAAAGTATATCTTCGAAGTTTGAATTGCCGGTACCGATTCCTATTAGGAGTAAGCCAAATAAATTCAAGTTGGTCAAATCCATATAAATGTCCGTCAGAACAAGGGATGAGCCTGATAGGTGGAGCTATGTACCTGGTATTGGCAACAGGAGACCTGGACCTGGCACGAGAGGAAGGCCCGAGATCAGGAAGAGACCTGGCATAAGAATTTTGTCTGTCAGAAGAAGAAAAATTCTGTCTGCCACGAGGAACACCAGGAAGAGGCTCACCATTAGGAAGGCACTCAAACTGTGAGCTTAACTCTGCAAGAAGAAAAATAGGATTAATTTTTTGTAGGTAAGCTGTTACAAGATTTGACCACTTTAAATTGTAGATCATTTTAATTTACTTGGATAGAAAACAACGTTCGCAGTTTTAAAAAAAGGTAGCTTTTAAAATTTCGCAGGCTACGTACTAAGGAGTTCCATCTTTGAGAAGCTCTTGTAAAATCGCCACCAGCAGCAGAGCGCACTGGTAGCACTGGAAGCACTGGAATGGAAACCTACCTGGCCACCCGATGGGTGGGCTGTTGCATAGCCGCTTTCGACAAAAAAACTTGTTTTTTCTTTCGATGCGTCGGCAGAACACCAGCTTTAAAGGAAGGACAGCGGTTCTCTCTTATGAGCAACCCTATCAGTAGCAACCCTATCAGTAGCAACCCTATCAGTAGCAACCCTATAGAGTCGACAGCGTACATAGACTATCGCTCGCATTCTGTCCAGTCGGGTCTGCTACTATATACTTTATTTACTTTTCCTCTGCACTCCTTCCCCAGAGGCCAGAACACTCGTGGCGTAGAGATAGTATTCTTCTTGGCATTTTCTGCACGAATCCAAAACATTATTCGTGAATTCGCAGTAGGAAAATAGCGCTCTTTAAATTCATTAAGAATTAGTTTTAAATGTCCATGAATAAGGACATTATTTTTTTTTGGGTATCTTTGTCCGTTCTCAATATGGGCGAGGCTCATTGAGATCAATTCTTTATTTCTTTATTAATTCTCGAACACTGTCAATTTGGATATAAGTATTAATGATTTAAATCCAGTTTCTTAAAGAAGATTAAAAATGATTGCATTGTTCTTTTGAGTTTCTTTTATGGCAGTTACCCACTCAATAAAACAGAAATTAATTATAAGTTATTGTATCTCACTAGGAGATTTTTTGTGCATTTCTTTTAAGTATATTCAAGTAGGGAAAAGGTGATTCTGCTCAAGCAGAATTACCCATTGCGCCACGGGCATAATGATGAAAAATGTCATTCCTAATAACTCATTAGAGACTGGGTTGGCTCATGTCATACAATTTTTATGGATTTTTTGGGCCAGAAGTGTGTGTTTGCGAAATTTTTTCCGAAATTACTGAATTTTGACTTAATGAGACGGTCGACTTAATCGTCAGTAGAAACATCCTGAATCCAAAAACAGCACCCCAAGTTCGGTCAAATGTAAGGGTTTTGCTCATGGTTTTCTTCGATTACGAAGGCTCTGTAAATCATGAGTTTTTACCAGCAGGTCGCATTAGAGAATAAGGAATATCACTTTGAAATTATGCTTTTGCATCACGATAATTAACCTTCTCACACATCGTTGCTTGTTCGTAATTTTTTTCCAAAAACAACAACATAATCATGCCTCAGCCACCGTATTTGCCAAACATGGCCCCCTGTGACTTTTCCCTGTTTCCAGAACTGAAAAAACGCATAAAACGATGACGTTTTGTCACGATCGATGAGATAAAGACCACATCGCTCAAAGAGCTCAATTATTACACCATTAAGCCGTTTCCCTTTCGGGGTAGGCGTGACTCACTCGGTAGGGAGGGGAGTAGTGTGAGG